>PQXL01000032.1:0-139894 GCA_004916875.1 Botrytis galanthina
AAATATAAAATCAATTGTTTTTTGCCTTTTTTACTCTTTCCTTGCTTTTTCAACATATATAAACTTCTTTTTAATCATATTTATAAATTACCAAACTCGGAATCTATTATAGATTTTAAAGTAATAGTATAATATAGAAACTAGCTCTGGTTTACGATTAAAATGGATTATATAAGTAATGTAATACATAATATTAAAGAATCTGTATTAAATAGTAATCTCTCTTATTCTATATTCAAAGGGAAAAGGCCTCTTTTTATACTTTTTCCTTCTAATTTAGTATTTCCACTTTCATAAATCTTTTATAGATTTCTTCCTAATCTATTTATTTTTTCGAAATAAAACCTTTTTTTATATTCTTTATTTTATATCCGTTTTAGGATTTATAACCGTTTTCGGCTTAATAATTGTTTTTGAATTAATAATCGCTTTTATAAGCTTTATAAGCGACAATTATATGATCTGATTATATAATATGCTAATACTAGATTGAATGCTTATTAAAAAGGTATATATATTATATTATTTTAATTAAAACAATATAACTCAATAAGGAAAATAAAAATAAATAAAAAAGTTCTATTAATTATAATTTTGAAAAATCAGTTTTGAATAACTCACATGACTATTGCACATAAATTATTATATAATCAAATAAAAAGTGGAAAAAAAGTCGGATTTCAAGAAGTCCGACTAAGGAGATCGGCAATATACTAGGCCAGATGTGGTTAAATAGAATCTCAATTTGTCGAGTTTATACGGTACTGGTGGGTGTGTAATTCTAATATCTTGATATACGCTTACTTTTGTATATGGTATCTTATATCTAATATCTCATATATATTCTTATAGTGGGATATATGTGTGAATTTCTCTAGACTTGAATCCTGAATCTTGATTGAGATTTCGAGATTTGCTGGATTATTGTTTAGTACTTATTATTAGTACTATTGTGATCGGGGTTGAAGTTGTCATTTGAGGGAGGAGGATAGGTTGGGTTCGATTAGGTAGATATGGATGTATATTTTGAATCGTTGGATAGGTATGATTATGAATATGAATATGAATATTGGATTTGTTTTATACCTACCTACCTGTCTGTCTGTCTGTGAGAGAGACATTGGATGTATAGTACCTAGTAGTTACTTCATATTGCATGTTCCATGTTTTAGACATCTAATCTGAGATTTGAGAATTATTATGTTATCCTTGGGTCCTGGGAATTGCTTGCCTAGGTATGTACAGTCACTCTACCTGTCTAGATATGTAAGGTTAGAGGATAGATATCTACCACTACCCCATGATTTCACAAACGGAGAGGAAAGTATCTCTTCGGTCCGTTCACTCGCGATGATCTCGGTCTCGGTCTCGGGATCTTGTTAGAGTATTTTGAGATTTGTTATCACATGGTAACCTTAGGATAGGTGATGTGAAACTGGATTTGGATGGAGTGGATACTCAACTACCCTTGACTATCAAGGTTGGTAGATACCTATTATCCATGGCATCTAAAAGTTACATACCTACCTAACCATAGTTGTACAAGATACGATACGAAAAACACACTTTGTAAAAAGCATCACACATACACATATACCTACTCTGTACATCCATCTTGTGCTTCACCACAATCAAGGGGAAAGAGGCGAAAACCAATGCGGAGTCTAAGAAGTGTTTTCTCCGCTCCGTAAGCAAGGAGGATGCATTGGATGGATGTCTGGATGTTTCTTTCCATATATCAGTTGATTAGTTGAGGGGAGTGTTACCAGATATGGCATAGTCGCGGATGAAAGAACCGTTTTTGTCTTTGATTGAGATGATTTTCTCGTGGGACCAATGAGGAGCGTTCGTGAGGCTCCGGTATAAGTTACCACGCTGGTGTGGAACTGGGATTGCGGCTTTTTTTTCTTTTGCTTGGAGGGTGTGGCTGATGGTGTGGTGGTGGTGGTGTTGTCTCTCTCTCTCTCTCTCTCTCTGTGTGTGTGTGTACAGTACTTGTACTCGGTATAGATAGGAGATTGTTGGTACGATGTGTTGTCGAAAGAGTGAGATGTAGGTAGTCAGGTAGGTAAATAGGTCGCTTCCCGATAGCTCGTTGGTTGTGATTCGTAATCCTGTGGGATTTTATGAATGTTCTGGTCAGGGTTTGATAGATAATTAGGTTTCTGGGGAGCGATTCCGATCGAAGAAATGTGTCTCTCCAATGTCCATGGGTGTCTATGCCAACCTTGGAATGGCTCATGCCCCTTGTCGTGGTAATTTCTACACATGTCTTAACGGCGGTGATATGATTGATATGTTGGATAATATGGTACGTGACTAAGTTGAGATGGCTGTCTACTACTACCTAGCTACCTATCAAGACGAAAGACGGACAGGCAGTGCCACCATGAACCGTTTATACTTGCTCGAGACTTGTCAATTCCATCCTCCCGTGCCTCCCTAGTATATATTAGATTGAAATATTGATACCGAGTAAGTCTAGACTAATAATTATGAATTTTAGCCGTGGGTTGGTAATAATGTAATAATGCATGTTTATATGTATAAATAATGTAATAATGTAATAAATAATACATGTAATCTGTACATTTACTTGTATTCATTTTGGTAAAAACAGTCTGAACAGTCTGAACAATCTGGACTTCACATGCTTCTATAAAATTTATCAACTTTTTATATTATATCCATATTCACACCTATTTCCATAATAAATCATAAATCATCATAATCCCCTCCATCTACATCTACGACATCTACGAGCAGAGTCACCAGAATCCAAATCGTTTATTTAAACTTTCGTCTTTCTATTTGTGGGGTTCGGGGAGTACCAAATCATAAATAATCCTGGTCGAAAGTTGTTCACTTGCAAACTCTAGAAGCAATTCTCTTTCTTTAATCCTCCAATCTTCAATCTCCAATCCACACTGCGCACTTCTCACTTCGGACTTCTGACTTCTGACCTCTGACCTCTGACCTCTGACCTCTGACCTCTGCCTTCTCACTTCTCACCACATCTTTTCTATCGTGATAGCTTTTGGGTCATCGCTCACAACCACCACCATCTTTTGTGAATCTTACCATCAATCGACCACCACCTTCCCTTCTCGAATTCTCTTCAAAATCGATCCTTTACATAATGATGCATATGTTTTGACTATGCGACGCATACATTGACCAAAAATTAATAACTTGAGCACCAACGCGGGGTGGACCAGTTCTTGGAGCTTTTGAAGGAAGAGCTCAAGCTACTAGGCTTGCGCGGCATCCTTCGGAAAATCATTCGTCGACTTCCTTGGATAATACAATACTCCTGATGAATTCGAAACATCGCAAAGAAACCAAATTGAAATTGTTCCAGTCGAAAACCATCCGATCGAGGGAATTGTTTGCGAGTGTAGCGAATCGTTCGATTGCGAGGCCGGATTTGGCTTCAATCAACAAGGCAGTTTCCCTGACCCATCGTCGACGACCAAACATATAACGGTCTGGAGATGAGGATTGGTATCAGGCTGCAACTTGGCCTGGTTGTCCTGGTGGCTGCTCTTGTTCCATTGATTGTGCTTGCTCTCGCTACTTGGTTCAACAATTATAGCTTTACAGTCGACGTTAAAGAAAATGCACTTAGTCTTACTGCATCACTCAAAGCTGCTTCAGTGGCCTCCGATCTACTCCTAATCCAGGCCACATGTTCGACCATTGTCACTAGAATCCTTATCCAGGAGGCCATTCGCGACTTTTATAGTGGAGTACCCGAGTGGAATGAAGCAAGACAAGATGTACAAAGCGCTTTGGCTTCTGGTGGTCTATCTGCATTGCTTCAAGTTATCATATTTTCGCGGAATGAGACGGGTTCGGTCAATGGGATATTAAATGTTACCGCTAATGCATCCGGTAGGTCATCTTCTCTCACAGATATAACTCATACTAATCGCTTGGAGGTGTTGCAGATATAAAACTTCCCTATAATAACTCATTGAATCAGCCTGCCTTCCTAGGCGATGCTGATCAGGGATATCCAGCGGCTTTGTATCCGAATATCTCTTATATCCCAACCACAGATCCCGACCCAAATGCTCCAGGAACGAATTTTACACAGGTATACGCATTTGCCGATTACCCACTGAACAAAAGTGCTGCTCTTCTACTCGGGCCTTTACAAATTAACAGCACCTATGCTTTAGTATCGCTGACCTTGCCAATTGTCGAGAATTCGAATCCCGATTACGTTTTAGGTTATATGACTGTGGTAGCAGCTGCAACTTCGCTAATCGACGTTATTTACTCTCGGGAGGGCTTGGATAACACAGGAATAGTGTTGGTCGTGGGAACCAATCGACGAGAGAACCAGTTCTCGTACGTCTCGAGACCGGCTACAGCAACTTACGAACCCGACCTCCATAATTTGACAAAAGCAAGTGTCAAATACGTTTTCCCTCCATATCCTCTTGAAGGACAAACTGATAGACATTCCGTCTACAATGCAAATTTAACTCAATATGGAAGCTCGAATTTTAGCGAAGGCCAATATCCGGCTATTCTTGATGGATTCGGACGACAGAATCCGAAGGTCAATAATGCCAGTAGTTATATCACAACTACAAATGAGCAAGGAGTAAAGGTGTCGGTAGGCTGGGCAAGACCACAAAGTGCATTGGTGGATTGGCTTTTGATAGTAGAGCAAGCTCATTCTGAAGCTTGGGAACCCATCATCAAGCTGAGGAATATCTTACTTGCATGTGTTTTTGGTACATTTGGATTGATCCTTATTGTGGTAAGTTCTTTACAATTTTTCTTCCCTCGCTGTAGTTTCAAATAGACAGTTCGGGCTTCAACCCGGTATCGAAAGGCTGTTCAATCTTGATTTCAATTACGTCTTGGTATTCTTTTAGATATTGGATTCAATTGGAACTGCAAAGCTTGCATCTAGTCTGCTAGTTCGGACCATTGAGCACATATTCAATGTCTCTTGAAATTTGTCTCTCTTGGCGAATGGATTGTACTTTGTCCATTCAAAATTGCTAACAGCGACAAGGTTATACCGATGGCTCATTTCAGCGTTCGACCAATCAGAAGACTAAGAGATGCCACGAAACAATCCATTCAGCCACCGGGTTACACTCCACGTCAAAGTATAGACGATGATTTATATGGCGATGAAGAGGTTGGCGAGGGCGATTCAAGCGGGTACAAGAAACCGGGATTTTTGGTCCGACTGAGAAAATTGACACATTCTGGGCGTCGTGTGTCAAAAGCAGAAAAATCAGAGGCCGATAGACGAAGAGATTTTAAAATTCCTGGAAAGGTACCTGATCGAAGACATTGGATTGAAGACGAACTCACGGATTTAACTTCGAAATTCAATGAAATGAGCGACGAATTGCTGCTGCAATACACGAGTCTCGAATCCAAAGTTGCTGAACGCACGGAGCAACTTGAACATTCTAAAAAGGCAGCGGAGGCAGCAAACGAGAGTAAAACATTGTTCATTGCAAATATATCGCATGAATTGAAAACTCCATTGAACGGGATTCTGGGAATGTGTGCCGTATGCATGGGTGAGGATGATTTGCCAAGCATTAAACGCTCATTGAAGACGGTTTACAAATCTGGTGATCTTTTGTTAAACTTATTGAATGATCTTTTGACTTTCAGCAAGAACCAGATTGGCCAGCAATTGCATCTAGAAGAGAAAGAGTTCCGGCTGTCTGATGTGAAGGAGCAGATCAAGAACATATTCCGAAAGCAAGTGGACGAAGGCGGTATCACTTTTGGAGTTCACTTCTTGGGCACTGAAAGTACAGATGGAACTCAGTTAGAGAAACCGACCGGGAAGCCTCTACCAGCACTAGGACCTAATGGTATCGGTAGATTGAAAGATATGTGTTTGTGGGGTGACCAGCACAGAATTCTCCAAATCATAATCAATCTAGTCAGCAACAGTCTCAAATTCACACCACCAGGAGGAAAAGTAGAAGTCAGAATTAGATGCATGGGCGAATTGGAACAACAATTTGATGGTGTCACTAGCCGAAACTCTATGGGATCGAAGCAGAGCTCTCACAGGCGTAATGTCAGAACCCGCACGGGCTCTGGATCAAATGCTTCAGGGCATACTTCAACGCATGCATCGGGGCAAATCTCAAGGACAGCTTCGAATACCAAGCAAGCTGGTACTGCACTAGTAATCAATCCTATGGATCCAAGAGCTCGTGTCCAATTCAATGAGAGATCGCCAACTCCGCCACCAAATAACGCTAGGACTCTATGGTTTTCAATAGAGGTTGAGGATACCGGACCTGGTATTCCCGAGCATCTACAGGAGCGAGTCTTCGAGCCTTTCGTACAGGCTGATCTAGGTTTAAATAGGAAATATGGAGGAACCGGGCTGGGATTGAGTATTTGCTCCCAGTTAGCAGGCCTTATGGGAGGTTCTATCTCTCTCGTTAGTACACTTGGAGAAGGTTCCACGTTCAATGTTCAGCTGCCATTGAAATTCGTCAAGGAGCGGGCACCAAGCACATCTAGTTCTGATGTTATTGGTTCTCGGCCCGCAAGCATGGTTTCGCAATCAGAACTCGAACGTCATACTCCACAGGGTTCCATAGATGCCACAGCTGCTGTAGGATCCCCTGGAAAGGGTAATAGCGGCGCAAGCTATTCAATAGATACTCAACCTCGATTGGTGGGACTTCGACAGCCATTTTTCACATCATCCCCTACACCTCCACCTAATGAGGATAATGCGAAATCTCAACTCGCCGCACTCGATCGCGCTGCCAAGGAAAAAGTAGGGGATAAGAAAATTCGAGTTCTGGTTGCCGAAGATAATCTTGTTAATCAAGAGGTGGTTCTTCGCATGCTTAAACTCGAAGATGTGTATGATGTAGTAGTTGCCAAGGATGGCCAGGAGGCATACGATAAGGTAAAGCAAAGCATGGAAGAGGGCACGTTCTTCAACTTGATCTTTATGGATATTCAAATGCCAAATCTTGATGGATTGCAAAGTACGAGATTAATCAGAGAAATGGGCTATTCCGCACCCATTGTAGCATTAACCGCTTTTGCCGAAGAGAGTAATGTCAAAGAATGCTATGAGTCCGGAATGGATCATTTCCTAAGGTTTGTTCTCAGTCCCCTTTCATTACAATCGGAAGACTAATCTATCATAGTAAACCTATTCGACGACCAGCTCTCAAGCAAGTTCTTAAGAAATTCGCCACTATCCCAGAAGAGATCGAAGACTCCTCCGTAACTCGAAAAAGCACACCAGAAAAAGGGCAAACGTCGAAAAAACAACATAAAAATACATCCACTTCAACATCCAGTCCAGCATCAAATTCTGAAGCTGACCTCATTAAACTGAATGGGACTCCCTCACCTCCCTCACCTTTAACCTCTACATGACCACGTTACAACACAACACAACAGATAGAGCGCGTTTAATTTCCGCAACTTTTTTTTTTTTTTTTTCACTTCACAGGATACCCAGCTTATTATACACGAAAAAAGCATTTTAATATTTATCGCGCGATTGGAATGACACGAATTTTCTTTATTCACCCAAGTCCTTCAGAATTGTATTTTCAAGGGGAAACTATTGGTTGCAGGTACAAAAAGTACTGATTAAAAGATATTGCATAATGGCGTTTGGGCGAATTGAAAGACCAGGAAACGAGACGATATAATAAAAGTTCACTGGCGGGGATTTTTGATTGGGCTTACTTTTCCTTATCTGAAACTTTGTATTTTCGAAACAGTTGAAGACTGTTCAAGTCCGATGGATGGACGAGTGGATGGACGAGCGAATGGATGGGGAAAACGATTGAACATCTGGAGTTGACAAGTTCGAATAGTTGCATGCATGGCAGAATGATGAAAGATGATAAGATGTGAAGGATCGGCATATTGGTCCAAGGGGTTCACGAATGGATGGGGTACAGAAGGAGTTAGATGTTTTGATCTGAATGGGATTTCAGAAATGATAGGAGGGAGAATGATCTTGGTGGAATGGTTGGAAATTGGATGAGTGGAATAGTAGGAAGTAAGCGATCATATTGGCATGTCAGCGAGACGCGAAGAGAATGGAACGCAGATGCAAATAATCGCATGTCATCTCTCGTGTGTTTTTCGCCTCGCGAACTTTTGAATGGATGAGTGAATGCGTGAATAAATGAACGTGTGATGAACATGTATGATAAGCGAGTGACAGAAAGCGTGTCGCAAGAAGACACAAATGAATATGAATATAAACAAGAGACTCATGACAATAAAACGCGAGTAGCTTTGCGCATATAATAGGTATTTAACTTCTGGTATATATCAATCCCTTGACGTCGAATCGATCAATCGCAGAATGGAATTCAAAGCTCTTAGGCATAACAACCAGTTATTTCCAAACAAGCGCGTTGCTTTCGCGTTTATGTTAAGGTTATCGCACGCGTTATTTGTTTTTCGGGTTGTTTGTTTGGGTGTTTGTGTGTTTGGGTTTGGGGAGGATGGAGATAGGGAGGGAGCTCAGAGGGAAAGATAGAGAATGCCGGTCCCCCCCAATCCCGATGTGTACAGAGCATGGAGTAACCTACATACATACATACATACATATCCAACCCCTTGCTACTCGCCACTCGTCGGCTCGTCTATTGGGTACTTCGCTCGCTCGCTGATAATGACACTAGTAAGTAACCAGTAACCAGTAACATTACCTACCACTCATTCAGAAGTTTCGTTTCCTCATTCGTTGCTTGCAAGTTCAATTAGGTAGACTAGGAAAAAATGAGTATGAGTAACACCTACCTACCTACCTACCTACCCATCTCTTCTCTCCACTCAACCCCCCTTCCCATCCCAAATACCCTGTTTCAACTCCCAACTTTCCACCTTTCTTTCAAAACGGTCTCTATTTGCATACATCATATTCTCTTGCTTCCTTCCAATCATCGTTCTTGAAACATACATATATACATGTACACTGTATACGGAATACACTACCTACATGCATACATACATACATTACATACATCCTTACCCCTCTTTCTTTCCCCTGTCCTAAACCTAAACTTCTGGTTAACAATTCTCCGCCAAGATCTGTTGCTGGCGAATCGATTCCTTGTTCGTGTGCGGATGATCATGATTCAAGAATATGCATCCATCTATCTATCTATCTATCCATACACACACAGAATAAACATCAAACTCACCCTGCAATCTCTGTTTTCTCTCCTCTTCTTCTTCTTCTTCTTCTACCTACCACTTACTAATATACCATCCAACTCAACTCAAACCACACTACACTACACTACCCACCCAACCAACCAACCAACCAACCAACCATGCAAAAACGATAGATATACCCAGGTAGGTCATATTCCCCTCCCCGGTTCCTCGCACAAGCATATGCTCACACCCATCCACTAAACGCGGCTAACGCGTTCCTGCTCGTATTTCCCACGCGAGTATTTCGCGTTTAGTGTTCAGGAGTGGCTTTTTTTTCCTTGCTTGGAAAATGGAATGTCCGGGGTGCGGGAAATCCGTGTGCTGTGAATGTGGTGATGTGATGTGATGTGCTTGTATTGTATAGTATAGTGTAGTATACCCTGTGTGTGGGACGAGCAAGTGTGAGTCAGAGGTTAGTGCGATTGAGAGACGGGAAGGGGGGAAAGGGAAGATTCGATGTGAGGAATGGGTGTTTTCTTGTGTGCGGCATTTTGAGATGGGGAGGAGGGGAATGGAAAATGGTGGGAGGTGGTGGAGGATGGGATATATGTTATAAGGAAAGGGGAGGGACTGAGGTTGATTTTTCGTTTTTCCTTTCGTTACTTTTGTGTTTGTCTCATTTGAATTGCGATTTGAGGTTACACACTCAATCGATTGATGTTGATGACGACGAGGGTTCTTTGTGATTGAGTGAGATTATATTATATCGTTGAGTTGCGAGTAGTGGATTAAGATTTGTTTATTCATTCATTTGGAATCTATCTTCAGCTCACTTCGACTTCTCAATCTCAATTGATCTTTTCAAAACTTTTACTCCTCATTTATATCCCGCGTCAAAGTTTCATCAACGACGATATCTATTTATCAATACCAAGCAGGACTTGACTTCATACTCCCCCCAATCCCTTTCCCAAGCGATATGCGCAAGTTATGGCCACCACCAACCCAACAATCAACCGCCTCTGGCGATCCCAAAATATCATCACCAATATTCTCACCCACTTAGATACCTCCTCCCAATGTTCCCTCCGCCTTGTATCCACTGAAATCTGCAGCCTAACAACCAGCGAGATCTTCATCCGAACCCGTATAACCTTCACTCCCACCTCACTCACTCGACCTTCTCGTCTAGAAGCTCTCTCTCGAATCGGAAAATATATCCAACACCTGATATTCTACATGCCTCACTCCAATGCTACATTTCTCCCTCCTCTCTTGAACCCTATCACTGGTCAGGAGATCAACTTTCTGTATACCCCGCATACCAGCATGGCTTCTCACAACGAAAGGCCTAGTAATCGACGTCCTAAGTATGGATGTCCTGAGCTAGGCGAGATATTAACTCAACAATATCCACCGCTCTTCCATGCCGCGACCAATATCCCCACATTTATTAAAGCGCTATCTCATCTACCCAACCTGCGCCACCTGACAATCTCATGTCCAGATCAAGATCCCTCGCAGAGGTACAGAAGGGATATTGTCGATTATGCACTTATAAGCCTGCGCATTGCCATTGAGCGAGCACCAGTATTGAAGTTGGAGAAATTGTCCATCCACATCCATCCATCTGGACTGCAATACCTGCGTCATATGCCTGGGTTTGGGTGTACACCATCTGCAGGACGACGATGGAGACAAATAAGAAAGCTCAGCATCACGATGGATTCATGGGATTTCCAGAGTTTACTACCTGGTCGCGATCATTTGAAAATTTTGGATGATTACATTCGGAACTTTGCGCCAAATTTGGAGAAAGTGAGTTTTGGATGGCATGGAAGGAAAGGTCCTTGTCCATATTCTCTATCCAGCGATCCATTGTTCGCGCCACCAAAAGAGACGATCAAGTTATTTGGAGAAGTGACATCCCCGATGTCGCCATTACCAGCTGTTCCTCCAAGACTACCAATGGTATTTCCCAAATTGCGATATATGCAAGTAAGGAATGTCACGATGTCGGAGCAGCAAGTCGCGGATTTCGCTTATGAACATCGACACACGGTGAAAGAATTCGATTTTGAGAGTACCACGTTGATAAATGGGGGCACCTGGGAACGAGCATTGGCACCATTGACATCGAGAAATTGTCGAAGCAGTGATGAATGGTTGTCTCAACCGAGTGGATCTGATGTCGATAGTTTGCAATATCAGAGTGCTAGTGAATTGTATGATATTGAAGAGGCACCTGAAGTTATTGATACTTTGTCTGGCGTAACATTGCCTGGTATGAAGGAGTCGTTGATAACAGGTACAAAGCTCAAGAGAAAGAGGTCGCATCATCGCAGACGGAGACGCAAGCATAGGCAAAAAGAAAATGATAATGAGAAGAATGATGGAGATGATTCTGGCAAAGAGGTAAAACTAAAGATTTCGGCTCCAATACCGATTGCTTCGCCTCCAGTAGAGTTATTGCACCCAATGACTTTTGATCCCAATATACAAGGCGTTCAGCGTAACTTTGAAAAGGAGGATGCTCAACAGGAATTGATTGATGATCCTGATAAGAGGATAATGGCTTTGAAGAAGGCAAGAGAAGCTGTGCTAAAGCAGCTTGGCAAAGAGTTCTGCAAGACTCAAAATAAAAAAGAACGGGTATTGACAGCCTGGCCTACGCCTTTGCAACTAGGGGCCTCATGTTCTTCACCAAAGAAATCCAGAGGGTTTTTTGGTCATGAGAGTAGTACCGCATTGGTACCTTTGATGTTAAGTCGGTGTCAGCCAACAGGATGAGGTTGGCATTTTGTGATTACCTTGACGATTGTATGTATGGATAATGAATTATGATTATGACTTTCAAAACTCATCTTCTCAATTGTGATCGCTGCTATTGCAACCACCCTGCTTATGAACGACGGTAAAGGTGTACCTGGTATCGCATATTTTCCAAAGGAATTGGATATCGGAGAGTTTCAGGTAGTCTAAACCACTGAGAGTCCTCGGAGTGGACTTTAACCCAGTCAGGAACGCTCTCTTTCCCCCTTGACTTTTGTGTCTCAATCAAAAAATGGTCAAGTAAAAACTTCATTGGATATTTCTTCTCTTCTGTACCGACTGTGGTTTCTGAGTATGACCCTGGACTATCCACAACTAGAAGTAGGGACCCTTTTGGAAGAACTGATGTCATGTTGAGTAAGAAAGCAGTCGTTTTGCTAATTGATGCCGTGTATAACTCATTCAGGGTGAAAAATAAAGTAACAAGAACGGGCTTTTTGCCGGACAGATTACCAAGCTCAGCTTGGCTCATTGCTAATACGTCATGTTCCAGAAATTTTGTAGTGAAATCTTCAGGCTGAACAAGAGCTGCGTTTGCTTCTTTAGCAGATGCGCTTGCATATTTGGATATTGGTGGCGGAGTGGTGATGCCGGTGTGAAGTTTTTCGACAACATTTGCCCAGGATGCTGTATCTACAAGTAGTAATTCGATACTATCATTTGCATCAGATAAAGTAAGGGAAGCCATTGCATCATCCGCGGTTTGAGAAGCCGTTCCCGTGCCTGAAGTTTGAAATCCATGCTTTAAGAAGCCTCCGAATGCAACAACTTCGGCTGCGCCCCCACCGATGGATATAACTCGGGTCGTTGACTTAGGAGGAGTTGTGGAGGGAGCAGCGTCGGTCGTGGCCTCAGAGTCAACTTTCATTTGAGCGCTCTTATCACGTGGCAGTATTTCTCCGAAATGTTCTTGAAGGTCCAAAAGAATTGAAGCATAACATAATGACCTGCTGGGTGACCATCTTGCAGAATAAACATCGAGATATTCGACGTTTCCGAATGCACGACTGAAATCCCTATCATACAAAGCTCCTTTGACGTCCTGCAAAAGCTGTTGAAAATTATCAGAATCGATAACACCTGAATATGCGTCTCTGAAAACATTCAACAAGAGCTGTTGCAACTTTGTAGGAAGAAGAGATTCTTTAGGCAGATCTTTCTCCTCTTCTTGGGTTGTCTTTCTTGGTTTTGTTTCGGCTTTTTTTGTGAATCCTGGGCCTTTCCATCCGGGTCGACCAGGAAGGTCTTTACCAACCACTTTTCCATAATCTTTGCCGAATTTTCCGTTTTTACCCATGATGAGAGGTGGTATTCAAAGGTGTTTTTCTTTTGCGTAATACAAAGTGTTATATGTTATCGATCAGTTTGCTCAGTTGAGAAGAAATCTTCTGCGGTGCGAGATTCTCTTCGCTTGAGAAATTTCAGACTAGCGCCATATATGCATAGGTACCCCAGAATTTATTTGCGATTCATAATTGACAAACTAATTATGTTCGAAAAGATATTCACTAGATAACGTCGCAATTCACGTTGATACACAAATAGTCTTTGGACTTGATGGAGAATGAAGAAAACGTTCTTTTGGCTAACCAATTTTCCGTGTCGACTGACCTCTTCTCCTTCATTAGGAATCCATACTCAAGGGTTGTCTGTCCCCGGTGAGCCTTTTACGTTCACGTACCGTAATAACCATTCTTCAAAGTCCCGATCAAGGTCGACGATTAGATAGGCCACCAAGACTATTTGTAAGTACAAATCTATTGTTATTCTAAAAACAAAAACCAAAAACCAAGGTTGAAATGATGAATGACAAAAAACCAAGTACTTGCATGGTCAATTGAGACATCCCTAATCCGGTAGTGTTGATCCTGTGAGCTAAAACTGCTAATTGATCCTTCAATCTCCAAACTTTAATTCCACTCTCTAAAGATCCACCCACATCCTTCCTCATATGACTTCGATGATAATTATATAGACACTGCCAGTATGCCTGGCCTCGTTCGCAAGCTTCTTATCTTTGCTGCCATCGATGGGTTGATTTTGCAACCAACAGCACCAAAAGGCCAACGCCCCGCCCCCGCAACGAAGATCACATACAAAGATAAGCATATCGGGCCAGTATTGAGTGATTCGCGGGATGTGGAGGGGTCGCCTGCTAAAAGCTTCGAGGCATTCGGTATTGTCGGTATGTGCTCGCGATATTGAGCGTGGTATACATGTCTAATCATATCTAATCATATCTAGGTCTCTTGACGGTTTCCAAAACCTCCTTCCTGATATCGATTACGAAAAGAGAGCAAGTCGCACAAATACAAGGGAAACCTATATATGTTATTACTGAAGTGGCTTTAACCCCATTAAGTTCCAAGAACGAGGCAGAGATCTCGATTGATAGTACGAAAGCGGGGTTATTGAAGAGTAATACTGAGGGGCCGCAAAACTTGGACGAGAGTGATAGCGAGGACGATGTCGTTAGCGATGAAGTGGAGGAAGATACAGCGGTACAAACACACAAAAGAACAAGCAGTGTGGCTGAGGATGTGATCTCGAAGAAGGGAGGATATGGAAGATTTGCACAAAAATGGTTCTCGAAGAAAGGATGGGCTGTGGACCAGAAGAAGAACCTGGGAATGAGCGTTGAGCCGTATTCTACAGTAGAGCAAGATGCCAAGACCACAGGTGTAATAGCTACAATTTCGGAAGCCGCTGAAGGGGGACCTGATATCCCAACTCCCGATAAGGGCAAGGACACTGGGGAGATTGAAACTCCTGAAGATATTAGCGACATCGCGGAGAGCATGCTGCCAAAACTACTACGAACATCACAGATATTGTTTGGAGCCTCCAGGAGTTATTATTTCTCTTACGACCACGATATCACAAGAAGTTTGGCAAATAAGAGGAATACAAACTCTGAATTACCATTGCATAAGGAAGTTGATCCGCTCTTCTTCTGGAATCGACATCTTGTGTTACCATTTATTGATGCTGGTCAGTCTTCTCTTGTCTTGCCTCTTATGCAGGGCTTTGTAGGACAGCGTGCATTTTCGATGGATAGCAATCCACCAAACCCTGTTGTAGGTTCAGACACTGGGAAGACTTCCATGGAGATGAACGATATTACAACAAGTAGTTCAGATGAACAAATTTTCACAGCACGTGCTGGCACAGAAAAGTCATATCTATTAACGTTAATATCTAGAAGGTCAGTCAAACGTGCTGGGCTTAGATATTTACGCCGGGGTGTGGACGAGGACGGCAATACCGCCAATGGCGTGGAAACAGAGCAAATATTATCGGATTCTGTTTGGGGTCCCTCGAGTAGGATATATTCGTTCGTCCAGATACGCGGCAGTATTCCCATCTTCTTCTCCCAGTCGCCCTACTCTTTTAAACCTGTGCCTCAAGTTCACCATTCTACCGAAACAAATTATGAAGCTTTCAAGAAGCATTTTGATAATTTAAGTGATCGCTACGGGGCCATTCAAGTGGCTTCCTTGGTGGAGAAATCTGGAAACGAGGCAATAGTTGGCGGAGAGTACGAGAAATTGATGACTCTTCTTAACGTTTCCCGAGCTAGCGAGCTTAAAAAATCCATTGGATTTGAATGGTTTGATTTTCATGCTATTTGCAAAGGCATGAAATTTGAGAATGTCAGCCTGCTCATGGAAATACTAGGCAAGAAGCTTGACTCGTTCTCGAACACTGTAGAATTCGATGGGAAACTTGTATCGAAACAGAATGGCGTTTTAAGGACTAACTGTATGGATTGTCTGGATCGAACAAATGTTGTTCAAAGTGCAGTAGCAAAGCGAGCCCTTGAAATACAGTTAAAGAATGAGGGACTAGATGTCACTCTGCAAGTCGATCAAACTCAGCAGTGGTTTAACACTTTGTGGGCCGACAATGGTGACGCCATTTCTAAGCAATATGCATCTACAGCAGCATTGAAGGGAGACTTTACTCGTACCAGAAAGCGAGATTACAAGGGAGCTATCACAGATATGGGGCTTTCTATCTCCAGATTTTACAGCGGGTACGTCAATCTTTTGAATTACAACTTCAGATACTAATTGATTTTTAGTATTGTGAATGACTACTTCAGTCAAGCCGCCATTGATTTCTTGCTAGGAAATGTGAGCTATCTTGTGTTCGAAGATTTCGAGGCGAACATGATGAGTGGTGATCCTGGCGTTTCGATGCAAAAAATGAGGCAACAAGCTATCGACGTTTCTCAGAAACTCGTCGTTGCTGACGATCGTGAAGAATTTATTGGAGGATGGACATTTCTCACTCCGCAAGTACCAAATACGATCAAATCCAGTCCTTTCGAGGAATCCGTCCTCCTATTGACAGATGCGGCATTGTATATGTGCCACTTTGATTGGAATATCGAGAAAGTATCATCTTTCGTGAGAGTGGACTTAAGCCAGGTGACCGGTATCAAGTTTGGAACATACATCACGAGTACTTTGTCACAAGCGCAGGCAGATGAGAAAAGGAACATGGGCTTTGTAATCACTTATAAAGCCGGTTCAAACGATATTATTCGCGTGAACACGAGATCTATGGCTACGGAATTTCCTTCTTCGAAACTTTCTCTTGAAGACAAAACATCCACGCCCACATCCACATCTACTACCAACTCTGTCGTTGCCCCAATTGCCGCCGGATTTGCAAACCTAATCTCAGGTCTACAAAATCAAAGTATAGCAGAACCTAAAGATGCTGTGAAGGTTCTCGCATTCAAGGCGCTGCCCTCCAGATCTGCAGTGTCAGATGAAGGAGTCAGTGAGGCCGAGCAAGTGAAGAGTGTCTGTGGAGAGATTAGAAGAATGGTTGAGATTGGAAGTATAAGAGAGGCTGGAGAGGATAGAAAGGACATTGTAGAGGAGGGTACTATCATTAGTTTGGCCGAGGCCAAGAAAAGCACGGGACTATTCGATGTGTTGGGACACCAGGTGAAGAAACTGGTTTGGGCTTAATGAAAGTGTATCGATACTCATGTAAGTAATGTTGAGAGCAACAGAGACATTTTTTTTAAGGATTTACAAATGGACTTATTGGGAATCGGCAGGGAGGTTAGCGATTGTCCAGAACGGGGCTGTGGAATAAAATTCCACATTGAAGCTTTAAACCCATTAACTTCAATGGAAGTGGATGTGTAGATAGACCCGAGTATGTGGTATTGGCCAGAAAAGTAATCTTAATGAGGACTCTGTACATGATGGAAACGAAAATACTAAATATCCATGAGTCGAAACTTTTTGGAAAAAAGACTCGCTCTGATACAAACTCCAAGAAGCTTCACGTCTCATCAACAACATCTTTACCCATGATATTGAGATACCAAGACAGCTGTTCTATGGAAAATTGGGTCTACAGCAATGATTTCTCATGAGCTAATCAAAATTAGCATTAGTACCGGGCCCAGAGCCCCCGATGGGAAATGTTGAACCCCACTACGGGAGCTCCCACCACACATCAAAAATCAGAATATTCTTTCCATCCCTCCGACCTTCCCTCGTCTCTCTTACTCTTCTGTCCATTCGAACTTTCGAATAAAGCAGCAATTGAGGAACTCTTAGATCTCAGTTGCAAAAGGTTCTCTGAAAGGCCATAATATCTGCTAGCACGCATTTCCATTGCTTCACAGGAATTATGGCACAAGCTGGGGATCGAAGTTTTGGTGATCACGACCCCACCATAGCTACACATGAGGGACAGCTTGATGGGAAAAGTCTGAATGCAAATGAAGTTTATGCCGATGAATCTGGGAGGGCATATGATGATGATGAAGTTAATATCGAGAGAATTGAGAAGGTTTATAGGTAAGGATAAACTATAACTTCCAAAACTATGAGAAGCTCGTAGGTTATATATCCTGACATCATGTTGTAGGAAAATCGATCGCCGCATTATTCCAGGTGATTCATACAACACTCTTTTTACAAACAGCAACTAATGAACATATAGCATTCTGGGTTTTGTATTTCCTCTGTTCTGCTATCAGATCCAATGTCGGTCTTGCTCAAACTATGAACGCATCAGCGGGCCACGATCTCGCCCAAGTTTTGAACTTGACAGCCAAACAAACTTCCACCGCTCTAGCTTTATTCTATGTTGCCTATGTCGTCTTCGACCTACCTTCAAACTTGGTCATGACAAAACTGAGTCCAAGAGTTTGGATGAGTCGTATTGTTCTTGCGGTTGGTATTATTGGAGCTTGTTTTGCAGCTGTGAAGGCGGCTTGGAGCTTGATGTGCGTTGACTCCTTCTATCACGTTTGATTTCGTTGCTAATACTCTTTAGGCTCCTTCGTTTCCTTCTTGGTGTAGTTACTGCGGGAATGTGGCCGGGAATGGCTTATTATCTTACGTTGTTCTATCCACCCTCAAGAACTGGAAAGCGCATTGGCATGTACTTCACTGCATCTCAGCTTTCCGCTGCTGTTGTAGGTCTTGTTTCCGCCGGTTTCCAGAAAATGGATGGGACCAGTGGACTTGTTGGTTTCCAGTGGATGTTCTTGTTGTATGGACTTTGTGGTATTGTGCTTGGTATCTCACTTCTTTGGTGGTTGCCAGATCGTCCCCTTCCCCCTGGAGAAGAACGAGTCCCCACAGGTCTCGCAAGATGGCTCCCTTCTACTCCACCGGTATTGACTGGGGAAGATGCCGAAATTCATTATCAGGACTTGAGAAGAGTTTATCATCCAAGGTCGTGGGGCTGGAAAGATCTTGCTTACGTTTTGATTGACTGGCGTCTTTGGCCTCTTACTCTAATGTACTTCGGCGTTGTTGGCGTGGGCATTGGAACACAACTCTACGCTACCGTCATTATACAAGGAATCGACTCCTCCTTCTCGGGTATAACTCTTAGCTTGCTCACCGCACCCATTTGGATCGTAAGTAAAATGCACCAATGTTATGATATAGGACTCGAAGCTGACAAATAATAGATGGATCTCATTGCAATTCTTATGGTCACTCCAATCTCTGACCGTTTCCACAAGTACCGAGCTTTCTTCTTTTCCGCCGCAGTACTCATTCAAATCGCCGGTCTACTTACCACCACCTTTGCCCCCGTCTCTCACCCCTGGGCACGCTACGGTGGTCTCCTTATGGTGGGGTATGGACTTGGTCCCACAGTCCCCATCTGCATGACATGGACCAATGAGATCTTTCAACATCGCCACGGAGAAGTAGGCGTTGCCGCCGCATCAGCTCTTGTATCCGGTCTTGGCAATCTCGGAAGTATCACAACTACCTACGCACTCTATACCGGATGGCCCGAGGATGCCAAAGCAGGACCTCATCGCTACCGCAAGAGTAATCTCGTTATGATTGGTATTCTCTGTTTGAGCATCCTAAGCAGCGTCATCATGACCGTCCTTCTCAAGATCTTCGGCAACCCACGCAGCACCAAGATTCAAAGCAGCGGAAGCTCAGCCAGCGACGAATTCCAAGATGGTGCTGCCAAGCGTGAGCAACAACAACGTGGATTTGCGAAGATGTGGGGGAGAAAATAATTTCGCCCGCTCTGTTCTACTAGCATTCAGTATCCCTATTTTGGGATAGAGAAAAGAGATCTTCAACAGTACAAGTCATGCTAGACTATTCTACCCCCGCATCGGCAGCTCAACCTTCCATCTCTACCATCCACACTTTACCTCGATCAACTACGCCTCCACTATTCACACTTCTACACTACTACCCCTCCAACGCATCATCTATCTTTCTCCTTCCTCCCCACAAGGAGCATCTACTCTACCTCAATCTCCGATTTCCGATTCGATTTCCTAATCTTTTCTATCTTTAAATCATCTCATCAGATGTTTGTCTTTCTGTTTTTCCATCTCTTGTCTCTTGTTTCAGCGAATGATACCCCATTTCACAGCGTATGTTACGCTCATCATCTCGAATTTCGAACAATGGAAGTGCCGCTGCGCCACCATTGGGATAGGCGTATCGGGCTGGATTGACAGATGTACATACCGCGACAATGTTTTGCGCTATCGTGTGTTGTCGTCTCGTGGGAATTCCTGTGTATTGTTTTGTTTTTGTTTTCTGCGATTTGATTTATGTATTCTGCTGGATGCAGATAGAGACGATATGAGAGGGGATGAGGCGATGTTTTATCTATCTGAATTTTTCAACAGAGAGGAAAAGAAGAAAAAGAAGTTTTTAGAGAAGTTTACATTTTATATTCATCCAAGATAAAGATACGAGAGGATATATAGTACAAAACTATTAGAATGTATGTCATCCTTGAATAAGTTCTCATGTAGCGAGAGAGGTGTTCGATGCGAATATTGAGTACACTCATCTCTCATATATACTGAGACAACTTTGACAGTCGGAGAATATACAACCAAGGCCACAGCAACCTGGGATGTCTACTAAGAATTGTTTTCATGTTATTGGATTGTCACGGTATCATGTTGTTGAAAGTATTAACCATACTATGCATACGTATACGCATACGCTTGCATAATCACCCATCCAAGTATAATGCATCCGCCGCACCACCGATATGCTGCCCAAAAGCTACCTAGCAAGAGGGAGTAAAACTATAGGTACAACGCCAGCCAACCCAGTACGCTCTCACCGAACCGAACCGTAGCCGAACGCCATTCCGAATAGTTCATCACGTCATCCATCCCATGTTCCTACAGATAGCCGACCAAAAAACCCACAAGTACAGACAAGAAGCAGAAGAAAGCAAAACATACAGATGTGGTATTTTAATCACAAAAAAAAGAGTGAAATGAAAAATGAAAAGAAATCAAAAGTCGTTGCCATCGACTTGTCCAATACGCCGGCCAATCTGCTTGCTAAACAAAAAATGCAAAGAGGTGTGAAAGAAAGAGTTGTTCAACAATCAATATCCATCGAAGCAGCCATATCTTCACTAACACCACGTATAGGTGCTTTGTAATTCTGATCATCGAATTCATCATCAGCTTCATCATCATAGCCGTCGTAGTATTCCTCTTCAGGGTCTACTTGGTCGTCCTCATCCCACATGTTGACATCAGTATCATCGTCGCCATCTTGATCAATCATAAGATTATCGGCACGATCACCTAGCCAATATCTGGCGCGTTTATTTGCACCGGCGTCGTTGTACTCGGCTTCTCGTCCTGTAATGCCCTGACCTTGACTTGGACTGTGGCTCATGACTGGGACAGCTCGAACGTAGAAATAAGCGACTCTCTTTTTCTCTTTGTTGAAGAAGAAGTAGTTGAGACTCCAAATAGATCCCAATTCACCGTCAAACGGCTCATCAGGAGGGGCCCAAGAATACACTGTGCAGTCCTTGAGAGTCATCTCCTTATCAATCAAAGCCCACATCTGTGGACACCAGGCTTGACTTGTAGCACCAGCAGATGAGGTTGTCTTATATGATGTCTGCGATGGGACATGAAGAGTCATACCCGAACTTGGTCTGAGATTATAAAGTGTCGAATCAATGGTGTTGATAACAGTCTTCAGACTTCGTTCTTTGTGGAAATCGGCAGGTCTGAGATTGTGCGAGAAGTCATAGTCAGGATGACTTGCATTAAGTGTTGCAATGAGATACGCGAAAGTTCGACGACTCGATACCTGGCTCAAGGGTCCAAAAGGACTTGAACGTGAGAGGTTTACGCCAGCTTCGGTGGGATCAAGAGGAGGCGACACAGAAGCCGATAGTTTGAGCAGAGATTCATATTGAGATTCTAGTGAGTTCTCAATATTTTTGTAAAGTTTCTTGTCGGAGCCGGCAGCTTTGGTTGTATAGAGATCACAACCACCAATGACGTGGCAATCGGGTGTGTTGAAATTCAACGCACTTGTGATATTGTCGAAGTCGCGTAAAGGAAGGAACTTCATCTTGGCTGAGATGAGAATTGAAATTGATTTAGATAAGTTCTTATCGTGGATGGTGGTGAAGGATAATTGAAGAAAAGGCGGAATGACGACTCGCCGCGCTTTGAAGAAAGTGAGAAGTATGTGGCTACGGAGCCCGAGTATTCTGTGGAGATAGACAACCTTTCGGATGATTCTTCAGACTCGTTGAACTGAAAACCAGGTACTTAAAACCTCATATAATTATTCTTGGTGACGGTGTGTTGTGTAGTATGAATGTGTTGTTAATGGTGTTGTTTAGAGTAGTGTTTAGGGGGTGAAGTATGGACCAAACGTGTCGCTCTTTGTTCCGTTATCGGTGTGTTTGTAGGACCTGCGTGAACTAAGAAAGCAAGATTGATACTTCCTGCGCTGGCTGCGGAGGGGATATCAAGATGTTCTTTAGCTAGACTTTATGTCTAGCAGGTAATGGACATTGTAGATTTGATAATGTAAGTATTGTATTGTTGAGATGCGTAGTAATGGGATGGACGGTGTGTGGTTGTTGATACCGAAGAAGTTCGGGGGGAATGGGGTGAGCCGGATAATGAGGGTGTAAGGGTGTGAGGGTGGAGACACAAGTTGATAACCTTGATTGTGACCGGAACGATTGATAAGCTAGTCTCAATCTGTATTAGCTTGATGAATGAACGATGTCGCACAAAGTGGAGCATGAAGTTTGATCTGGTCTGGGATTCTGGGGAGATCAGTATCTTACCTCTGTCCCTTTATCACCTAACAACCAATAAATGGTTCTCGTGCGTGAAGAATCGATTGATATCAATTCCGGAAGCTTGTTACAGATTTAGAGAGTGCAAAGTATCGTGAATCATGTTCGGGTGACGGTCAATTGGAGGGCCATCTTCTCAAATCTGCATTGAAGAATCAAGCACGTTTGCAGCCTTCACTTCGTAAAGGGCTTTTACCTGATGACATATAATATCACGTAATCAAGAATTGCCTCTCAGACAACTCGGTCACATGTTGAGCATTCTTCAGGAATCTCGACTCTCTGCATGTTATAGTAACAAACAGCATGGTCAATCTGTGAGACATGAATGGCTACATCATTGGTATCATGGTGAGCATGGATGACGACCTGGCTTACGAGCCAAGTAGTAGTGCAGCTCAAATGCAGTAGACAAGCTCGAGACAAGTCGAGAGGAAAAACGGAATAATGCCAAGCAAGAGTCACTACAATTAACATTCAGAGGGGTCAAAACTTGGAGATAATCCAATAACTCGGCGCATTCAATTCCACACTCAACTTACACAAACGCCATTTCCTACCTAGTTCATACCTAACTTATGATTCCTCCTGGGTATCTTACCATCCATTAAACACCCTAAGAAGAACGCCAATACCATTCACATAAATTCCCAACTCCAGGTCGGCAGTTGTAAAAGGGGTATCAAGCAAGACCGATCTCCCTAAGTCCGCTTATCATCTCTTCTTGGGCCTAGAGAGAGGAACCAACACCTAGTTAGCAAACAAACCCATCACTAGAAGTCATGCACAACGCTTGAAATTGCTTGAAAGTGGTATATGATATTTTCGCGCCAGACTCCATCCACCCATATATTTCTGTAATACATGTGTAAAAGAACCGATTCACATAAGCTTGGTAATCTCTTCGTCGACCTGGAATTGCGAAATTTCAATCAGCATGAAAGAAATTCGAGTTTGAATAATGTTGTCCCCCAAAAGGTTGTAAAATGAAAGAATGCCCAGAATAACCACTACGACCCAAATTGATGTTCACCACTCACCTCCGTATCTTCAATTGAATCTTGCGCTGATATCACCCGAAGCACGTTCTTCTTACTACTCTCCTGCATTTCGCCCGCTAGTAATAACTCATCCAATATGAAGTATGCTTTTTGAAAGTTAAAAATGATATCCTGCCTCCATATTAGTATATATGCCACGTTCCATCTTGAGACGTAAGATTTACCAGCTCGCAGACATTTCCGTAGTACTTGTCCATCTGCTCAACATAGCGGTGAACAATTTCCAGAGTAATAAGTTCGTTATCTGTTGAAGCACAACCCGCGATGAAGAAGAGAGAAGCGTATCGTCGATAAACTATCTTGGAATCTGCCATTGATGTAATCAGCATGGAGCTCTAGATATGGATTTGTAGAACCAATCTGACCTTTGTACTCTAAGAAATTGCACATTCTCGTCCTACGTGCCAGCACAAGCTGAGAGACATCTTTGATGATCTTCGCCTTCTCTTTTGGCGATAATGTTGTAAACCACTTTGCGAGTCTCTGCGGACAGTTAGAGTATGTTTCGCGCTGCTTCTCATCCAGAGAAAAGAGAAGTACATACGACTTTACCCTGCCGCGATAACAAGATGAGATAGCTGCGAGATGTTAGCTTAATTCGGATACCGTCATATCCTCTTCTCAAATATTTACTTACTGAATGGCCATGATTATGGTTGTTTATCGAGAAGATTGATATCTCAGCCTTGAGGGTGTCGTGTCTGGGCAAAAGGAGGAGCCTTGTTAATTGTTTGCAGGGGTGCAAGTAAAGGTCGGGGAATCTCCGCGCTTGCAACAAAAGCTTACAAAGAATGATGGAGGGGCAGATAAGTAAAGGATTAGTGAGCGAGTACCGACAAACACTTGTGACAGTATTGATAGAATAATATAATTTTCCTTTTTATCCTTTATTATCTTGTATAATTCTCTTCGGTCCTATTTACTCTTTTTCTTAACCCTTTAGATTTCTTTTTCCTATATTATAATATATTTTATTCCGTGCGATTAGAAGTGTATTGTATCTGTATTCTTCTCAATCAATCCAAAGGAATTCGCATCCCACTTTCCCGTCAAATTCGATATAATCATGACTAGATTAATACTTTCCACGTCGTACGTTTTCCTCAACCCATCTCTCGAAGGAGCAATTGACTGACCGAGTATTTAGAAATATCATGGTCGGAGGTCCTTCCATCATTAGAAAACCCGGCGCGGACCGGTCAAATCTTGAACTTACAAATTCTCTCCGGAGCAATTTTCTAGCTGCGCAGCAAGACTATTCACCCACACCTTCATATGCAAATGGAGTCAATGGACACGATGAATCCGATGAAGAGAATAGATCACCGAGCCGACCGCCAGTTTCCGTTTGGACAACTAGACAAGACAATGACTTTTATATCCCCACCATAGACTGGTCTCTATCTGGGCTCGCAGAAGAGCCCGAGAATTATGAAATTACTGTTAAATTATTTTATATGGCCAATACGGATGTGAATTCAAGGTCAAAATATACGAAAGATGCTCTAAATCTGGTGATGAAAGAATTGGGTGTCGAGTCAATTGATCTCCTAATAATTTCATTTCCTGGGATGTCCTTTGATGGCGACTGCGAATGGGAAGCAGACAAGAAGAACTCGGAACAAGGAAACGAAGCCGAAGAACTTGGGACCTGGCCTATATTGGAAGAACTATATGAGCAAGGAATTGTGAAGAAATTAGGGTTGGCCGAATTTGGCACAGCGAAACTTGCTAAGTTTCTAGGGAACGTCAGAGTACGACCACAAGTCGATCAGATAAATGTGAAAGATTGTTGCAGAGTTCCACAGCCTTTGCTCAAGATCGCCAAACAAGAGAACATCGAGCTTTATACTCACAATGATTGCACCGACATTTTGCCTAGTGGAACATTGCGGGAGCTTTTGGGACAAGGAGTTAGAGGAGCTGGCGTGCTGTCAGAATCTAAGAGGGGAATTGATGGTATGAAGGGTGACTTGAAGCCGGAATGGGTGGTCAAATATACCGCAATTGTCCGGGATCGTGGCGTGATAGAAAATAAGGGATATTTCGCTTCGGCAGAATTGAGAGAGTGAACATCAAAAGTACAATTAGCGGTTTAAATTTTGGCGCAATGGCGAATTGCACTTTTCTGCTCCAATAGCGTGTTGGAAATAACGGGAATGACTTCAAGGAACAAGATTACCTGGTTGGCAAATTGCAGTGTCTGGATCGCTGGTGGATGACGAAGACAAGTACATGGATATGTAGAAATCCTAATACAAACATTGAATATAGTATAGACTCAAAAGTAGATTGTAAATTTTCAACCCAACATGCTCCTTTTTCTCCCTCTCATTCTCACATCCTCTAACTTCTTCAAAACCACTTGTGCTCCTTTAAAACTTGTTCCATACGCATTCAAAACCTCTCTGAACAATCCCTCCGCCCTTGGATGTGTACTTCCAAATGCCCTCTCTAACACATATAAGTCGACTGCTCGATCCTCATCTGCTGTAGTCTGGCTCGCCAGCCCAAAATCAATTATAACAATCTCCCCTTCTAATTCCTTCCCGTTGCTTATCTCCTCTCCTTCAACTTGTATTGGTCGCAACATCAAATTACTCGTCGTCAGATCTCCATGTACAACCCCGACTCCATGCATCCTTCCCACCGCCCGTCCAATCCTCCTCATAAGGTCCACCGCATCTTCACTCCCCTCTTCCTCCCCAGTAACCTCCTTATTCCCTTCCCTCTGCTTCCTCCGTTCCAACCACTCATTCAGCCTAATCCTCACCACCTCCCCCTCAATCCACTCGACCATTATACATCCCCTTCCCTCATCCACCGCATATACAGCTGGCACCACAACGCCCTCCCTCCTACACTTGACCAAGACCCTCGCTTCTGCCAATATCCTCGCTTTCGTCAAGCGCTGGTCAAGAATCGGATGGCGATAGGGTTTCGACGGACGCCATTTTAGTGCGCAGGGTAGAGACGGCAGTAGGTATGTGGATTTGTAGAGGAGAGCTTCGGCACCTTGGGTGATGAGCGAGGGTGGGGTGGAAGAGGGGTATGTGAAGAGGTGGGGGAGAGACGGAGGCGGGGAGATTTCTGGTTTGGCGGGTTCCATGGTTGGCGACGGTATCGTTTGTCTTTTTATAATATTGGAAAGGACTGGACTGGACTGGACTGGACTGGACTGGAGCGAAGTGAAGTGAAGTAATCCGTGCCGATCTCGAAACTTTCCTATCAAAGTCGCAGAAGAAATGTCGTTGTGTATTAGTGGATTTGACTCAGAGATGTGGATTTTTCTCTACTGCAGGTCATGGTGCTTTACATGAATTTACTGTACGAAGTATGTAGCTACCCCACGCGTGGTGAATGAATGGTTCAATTGGCCAACCATGGGACGAAATGTTGGAAAAACTCTCCACTTCTTGATTTTCCTTTTTCTTATCGCATATCAATCATCGCTCATCACTCATCACTCATCACTCATCTGCGTATTGGATCTTGATCAGATTCTCTTTGCGCCATCATCTGAATGATTGCTCCATGCTTCCCTAGATACCTATGTGAATCGGAATAGTATCACCAAATATCATACAGACAGAGCCCTAATTGTCCGATATCCCGATCTATTACACACACATACACACATCTTAGACCTTAGACCTTACACCTTAGACCTTACACCTTACACCTTACACCTTAGACCTTACATCTTACACCGTACACTTTACCTAGGTCGTTCCTCCTAGTTCCCAACAGAACTAGAACTCACTCGCTCACTCGCTCACTCACTCACTCACATCGGCTCACACCACCACACAAGGATCCTTTCCTAGCTTCCCTCCGTTAACTTGTAAAAATTCAGAGGCCGCATGTGATGATTCTGCAAGTACAAGGGTTCATTTTCCCACAATACATGATCCCTTTGATCTATTGGTTTCCATACATGTGCGGAAGTGAGTAAGTGGTACGGAGGGGAAATAGTACCTAGGCAAGGCACGCAGGACCAAGTATTCCTCTTTCCTTTTTGCCTCTCTTGATTATCCTAGATATCCGGCTAAGGGAGGTTACTTGATGATTCACCCATCTCACATCTATTCATCTCTTCTCTGTTACCTCACCATCCTTCTTCTTCGTCTCGACCTCTCTATCAATCTAGATCGAATGCGACAATACTTATCTCAAAATTTGAATATGTGCACAGCTCACTCTACCACCCTATTATTACCATCATCATCAGCCACCCCAGCAAAATGTCCCTCAACCCATTGATCCAATCCCTTCCACCAATGTCCCCCCTCCAATCTAGTCTGCCCACTTCCCTTCTCCTCACCTGCGCCGCGACCGCCGTTTCCCTTCCTCTTCTTGTCCAAACCCTCCTCACCCACCTCTCAGCCTACAATACCGCACCTCAAGACTTAACCACCTATCTCTCTGTGCTTGAATCCAGTGTTCAAGAAAACGCCTCTTACGATCATGATATCAGCAGAATCTCCAAACTCGAAGATAAACTTCGATTAGCGGGCATGGTACGCGAAATTCAAAGATGCGGCGATGATCTAAGAGAGCTTTTGAATAAGATGGTTAGTAAAGAAGATCACAAGAGGTTGAAACTCGGATCTCGGATATTATGGGGAACGACCCGTCGGGATCTCGAAGAGCGAGTGCGCAAATTAGATTTATTGCGCATGCGTTTCCTCGTCGTGTATCTGGGAATGGTAGCTGCGAAAACGGAAGTCGTATTGAAGGAGAAGGAAAGAGAAAAGGAAGATGCGGATAAAATCTTCGGCTCTCCTATTCGGAGTAGGACGCTTCCGAGTAATTTGAGCGAGAATCTCAAACGTACACCGCCGCTCAGGAGGATTACGAGTAATGCCATAGGACATAATGAGGGCACGGGAAGTCCACAGAGAAGTGGATGGTTGGGAGTTGTGAGTGAGTTACAGAGCAGTCCATTGATGCATAAGAGGAGAGCATCAGTGGAACAGAGTTCTTCGATCGGAAGTCCGAGAAGTGAAAAGTTTGCTCATTTTCCTTAAGGGGGCTGACTCGGGTTCTCAAGAATGACTGATTCAGTTATCTCAAAAGAAAATCACTGGATGTTTCACTTGGGATTGGTTATTGATTGGGGAGACGGAGGAAGCCAGAGGCTTTGAGTATCGTTGCACATACATGATACATTACGAATCTAAATCGCTACACCAATGCCCTTGTGAGGGACAGTATGATTCGGGAGACGACTTTGGACAATGCTTTTATGAAGAATTTCTACGAAACATACGGTAGATGCAGTACTACGACTACACGAAAATGACACGAAATGAATTGAAACGACAGACGCAATCAGAAACAGAAAAAAGAAAACAGAGAGCAGAAAATACGAATTCACTTTTTTTAATGAATACAATGAACACATGCATCATCATGAACTTGAAGCAGCATTTAACGAAATCTACGAATGTCAAGGAGAGAAATGGAAAGGATAAAAGGTGCGGTAGCGAGGGGGATGGGGCTTGATGGTGGAAGGGAAAGGTCTGGAAGGCGAGAAATTGGGATGGGATGGGATGGGATGGGATGGGAGGGTGCGAACAGAATACTGTTTATTCTTCAGGATATACCCCTTTTTATGGATGGTCGGCGCATTTCATTTTTGTTAGTTTTGCTTGGAGATATGATGAGGTGACATGATATGAAAGGGTAGTTGATTTTGGATACTGGATATCGAGATTGGAAGGAGGATAGAAGGGAGGAAGATGATTGGATTGCTCGGGAGTTCTGTAGCTAAAGTGGAATCGAGATGGGATTGTGATGGAAGCAGCTTGGTAGTAGTGTTAAATAAGGAACTATGAGATTACAACTTATTCAAAAAGAAAAGATGAGATGAGATGAGATATATCGATTATAGAATCAATATATATATAACTAACAAGTAGTAGGTAAATGCATCTCGATACGATACCCTTACTTAGCTTTCATCGAAGTTCTCTCTCTCTCTCTCTCTAATGGATTTCCTCATTACTTAAATCATCAGCCGAGCATACATTGAAACGAATACCCATCTACTAGGTACATATATCATCTCACTACTCACTCAGAACAAACACTATCTACCTACCTACCTACTCACCCACCTATCTACCTACCCAAATAAACATCTACATAAATCCCAAAGAGAAAATCCTTTCTTCCCTCGCACCACCTAGGTACCTCTCTATCTACAATACAATCAAATCCACTTAAGCCTCTCAAAGATATCTATATATCTACTACATATACCTAGGTATAGTTAGAAATGTAGTGATATATATGAGTTTAGGGTTTCCTTATTTTCTCTATTGATTAATTATGTATATAGATGGATGGGATGGGATGGGATGGGATGGGATAGACTATAATTGTATTGGATTGTAATAGATATCTACCTACCTTATTCATTTACCTATGTATATCGGTATGTATGTACAGATATATAGACATATACTGAAAGAACCAACAACCCATTCAATCCCATCAATCAATTTTGTCAATCAACGTTTAATATTCAGATGAGATATATGATACGATACGATGAGATATACGAAATCCGATATAAGATTCAAGATGCAAGATTCAAGAAAAAGAAAAATATATATTCTTCATCTCGCGTTCATCATCTATACACACACACACACAGTGCGATGAAGGCATACATTCATTTCGTAAGCCGCGATACCATATCGACTTCTACTGATACAATCGCAAGCATTCATACAACCTCCTATCTGAGATATTTCCATTTTCTATTCCCATTCATCACTTCATTTCAAAGCTCATTCATTCGCTTCAAACACCCAGTTTAAAAGTTAATAAACAAACCCCTTTTAAATCTCAAAAATCTCGCCCACGCCCTCACCACCCGCACTCCTATTCTCCACTAGATCTAATCGCCAACCCTCCCAATTCTTCAACGCCCGCTTAACCTCCTTAACCCTCTCAATCCTCTTCATCGCCTCCTCCTGCTGTGCCTTCCTGAAAGCTTCCTCGTCGAATTCAAGGAATTCATCATCATCCAACAATTCATCATCCTCATCCACTCCTGCATGCCCATGTCCTACCGGTGCCGTACCTCCCGTAATAGCATTAAAACCGCTTGTCAAATAATCCCCAATTCCCATTCCTTGCGGACCTCCACTCTTTCTCGCATGAGGACTTCCACTTCCACCTAAATCCACATCTGTGAATCTTGCGCCAGGACTCGTAAGTCCATCGTCTCCTTCACCCTGTAATTCGATTCTTCGATCTCTCCATACGCCTCTTCTCAACTCATGAACTTCCGCCTCTAAATCCCTGACTTTCTTTTCCAAGCGTTGTCTCTCTTCGTTTTCCAATTCATCAACCCCTTCATCATCGATGCCTTGCGCATCTCGTTTCTTCAATCTTTCCCTTTCTTCCTTGAGACGTGAATTTTCGTTCTCGACATTAGCGAATCGAGCTCGGAGGTCTGATGCTTCTTTTTCCACTCTTTCATGCTCTTTCTTCTGAGCTTGTGATCGGGCATCGTGCTCTTTGTGAAGCGTCGTAAGGGTAGATACTTTCTTCTCAAGTGCCTCCACCTTCTTCTGAAGTTCATCACTGTGTGCCTTGGCCTCCTCCGTTTCTCTCTCCAATGTGCGTAATTTGGTCTCTGCGGATATACGTTCGCTACCTTCCTTAACAGCCTTTTCGGTCGTTCGCTCAAGGTTCTTCTTCAGATCTCCCAATTCCCGTTGCGCATTCGCTGCCGACTTTTCACTCCTTGCCAATTTTTCCTCCAGAGCGGTGATTTGTTCTTTTTCCACAGATGATCCAGATGAGATACGTTCAAGCTGCGCTCTAAGATTAGAAATCTCAATTTCCATAGACTCGATCGTTGAGGATTTGGAACGAAGCTCGGCTTCCAATTCCGATGGTGCTGGCACCGATGTCGAAGGCGAAGATACATGTTTGCGGGTGGAAGAAACCTGAAGTTGTGTGTTTTGTCGTTGGAGCGCTGCGATTTCAGATTTCTGCAATATTTTATTAGCCCAAATCGAATTGTGCGCAATGGTCCAGAGCTTACCAATTTCTCAACTTCCTCTGAAGTCCCATTTTCAGTACCCTTTTCTCCTTTGGCAGATTCCCCCTCTGCCTCTCTCAAATCCTCCAATTCTTCTTCTGCCTTCTTCCACCTCTTCTCTGCATCTACCGCCTCTTTACTCAATTTTTTGTTCTCCTTCTCCAAATCCTCGATTCTTAAAGCTTGTTTCCTATAAATATCTGGCGCCGTATCACCACTAGGACTAAAAGCAATTTCTGGTGAAAGAGGTCCTGAAGCTTGTCTAAAAGACGATGACCTCATCTTAGATTGTACCGATAAGGAGGGCGATCTTCCATGTCTCGAGGCTGAATTGAGTTCCGCTACCTTCTCTTCCTCATCCTTACTCTCCGAAACTTCTAACGGAATCTCCTCTTTCTTTTCATCCTCGACTGTTGTCTCTTCTTGGGCGATTGAAGTTTTGGCGGCAGTCTCGAGTGGTACTTCAGTCGAAGCTTCGGATGGTACTGCAGCAGCTGTCTCGTGGATTTCCTCGCTCTTCTTTTCTTCACTCTTCGCCTCCTCGCCCTTCACCTCCTCACTCTTCGTAGCCTCAGCTACCGCGCCCGCCTTCTCTTCTTTCTTCCCCCCTGCCTTTTTCGCCTTTTTCTTTTTCATTTCCTCAACCTAAATGCCACTCATCAGTAAGCAATTCTTCTCACCATCTCCCCCGATCATTAGCTCCCAATGACATTTCTCTAACCCCCAACACTGCAACAACTCACTTCCTCATCCCTCATCCCTCATAACAAATAGAACAACATACCCGTTTCTTAGCCGCAGCCAGCTTTTCAGCCTTGGCCTTTGCCTCCGCGTCCGCCATGTTCAGTTATTTCCGTCTCGTGTCGAATTCCTCGTTATCCAATGATGAAGATGCAGTTTCCGAATATCTTCACTCTTTGATCAAGTGCGCAGCGTCAATAGTCATCAATGTTTAATGCTCCGTACGTATTCAAAATCAAAGGATCAAAGTAAACGGAATGTATGTATGTTCAGACCAGCTTGCAATATTGTCCCTCCGTAACCTTCACATGCCATGGATCACGCTAAGTTTAGCTCCCGCTTTACCGACAAGGATACCCAAATGAACCACTGATGAATATGGACCGTTACCTAGGTAGGTAGATAGCGTATGCCCAGGTCGCCCTAGGCCTTGTTTCCAAGCTGTTTCCTTTATCAGTCGATCATCAATTTCCTATCTTATTATCATCTCATTCACCTTTTTCTTGCCATCTCCATCTCATTTGCCCTGTTTCCTGGTTATCATTATTCTATTGTTTTGGTAGATTGGGATTGTCTTCTCCTATTTCCATTTGTATGGCTTTACAATTCTTATAATACAATTAATACAATTGACGTTACACAACCTTTTATCCAAATAACTACCTATCTATCTATCATCCATCCATCACAATATCTTTGCCTACAACCAACATACGCTCACAACCAACAATGACTTCCTCCTCTCCTTCCTCTCCCAATCCAAATCACAACCCTAATCTTTCCCTCCATTTAACAGATTTATCACTCACCCCCCTCATCTCAACTTCCTCAACTTCCTCCTCTTCCCACCCCTCCAACTCCAACTCCAACTCCCACGCCAAACCCCCTCAATTTCAATCCCTTACAACTTTAACATCCACCGCTCTCTCTGCATACAATGCCTCGCTACATCTCAACCTCGGATCTCCGCAACGAATAATTGTTGAATCCGCCTCATCGGGTCCCATCCTTCTCCATTCCTTTATTTCTTCTACATCTTCTACCCCCCATTCCACCTCCAGTACTCGCCATCGCGGCCGATCTACACATACCAACGCACACGACACTCGATTGAATGGATCAGAAAACCTGAATGGGGCATCGAACATTCGGAGTTTAGAAATTCTATCTGCAGCCCGAGAGGAAATGCGACCGTTAAGTGGCACGACTGAAGGAAGCCATTCTGAGCAAGAGCGCCATGATGTAAGGGATGAGGGGGCCCAGGCTCCATTATTAGTGGGAACGATTGTAGCGAGAACAGCGGAGCATGTAAGGGAGGCGAGGAAAGCGGCACATAGAATTGAGATTGTCGCGCATGGATTTCATCGGGAGCTCATGAGAGATACAAAAGTGAAGAGGACGGGCGAGGATGAGAGCATGGCTGGAGAAGGTTGAGTCATTTGGAGAAGGGAAGTAAATGCCTTGGACGGATACGAGGATTATTGAACATACACTAGCAAGGGAAGGCTGCTTTCATAATGCATATCGAGGAAAACAAAACCGTTTGGGTGGAGGTCAACATTCTTATAAAAGCAAATTGGGAGTTGGTTAGATATCATGTAGATGCGAAAAGAGGGGTATCTCAGGAGACTCTCATGAAGAGAAGGAGCTTGGACCACAAGTAGCTCTGGAAAAGCCCAATGCAACACAGATACACATTGTAAACATTAATGGTTCGTTCATAAATCATTTGCTTATTTTCATAGTCTATTTGGCGAACTACACCCAGGACCTGCATTATTCATAAAATGCCCCAAAACCAATCGCGAAATTATTTCCAGAAATTTAGATAAGTTGCTTGAAAGCTCTGTTGAGAGGAGAGCGGATGTTTGGAACGTCCTTCCAGAAATCAACAGTGGCGACGGCGCGCTTGGAGATACCTTCTGGGGTGAACTCGAACTTCTAAAATGGAGGTTAGCACAATTCATTGATTCTATATCTATGTGGAGAATTAAACATACCTTGTAAACATCCTTGTAAGCACCGGAGGCACCAAATCTGTTGAGACCGAATTGCTCGTGGGTATAACGTTCCCAGCCCATGGTTGACATAACTTCAACGGACAAAGATGGGATGCCGTCTGGCAAGACACTGAGTCTGTATTCTTGGGGTTGAGCATCGAAGACCTCGAAACAAGGGATTGAGACGACACGTGCGGTGAGGTTGTGCTTCTCCTTGAGGTACTTAACAGCATCAACACAGATACCGACCTCGGAACCGGTGGAAACAAGGGTGATATCGGCCTTCTCAGCGTTGTGCACAACGTAACCACCCTTGATAGCGTTACCAATGGTGGAGTTCTCGAGTTGAGGAAGGTTTTGGCGGGAAAGTGCGATGATGGAAGGAGTGGTCTTGGAGGTCAAGGCAATGTAATAAGCTGCGCTGGTCTCGTTTCCATCAGCTGGGCGCCAAACCATGCAGTTAGGCAGAGCACGGAAATGAGCCAAAGTCTCAATAGGTTGATGGGTTGGTCCATCCTCACCAAGACCAATGGAGTCGTGGGTAGCAACCCAGATAACACGTTGTTGGGACAAAGCAGAGAGACGGATTGCACCAGCAGCGTATGAAACGAAGTTAAGGAAAGTTCCTCCGTATGGGATGACAGTTCCGTATGCAGCCAAACCGTTCATGACAGCACCCATAGCGTGCTCACGTACACCATATCTGATGTATCGTCCGGACCAGTCACCAAGACCGGTAGCAGGTGGTTGGAAATCAACAGCCTCCTTCCATCTGGTCAAGTTGGAACCAGTCAAATCGGCTGAACCACCAACAAGTTCTGGGATAGCTTCGTGAATCTTTTGGAGGACGATCTCGGACAACTTTCTTGAAGCAACTGCATCATCAGATGGGGAGTATGTTGGGAGGTTCTTCTCCCATCCTTCTGGGAGCTCTCCAGTCAAGCGGCGCTTGAGATCGGCCGCCTCCGAGGAGTACTTTTCGGTGTACTTCTCGAGCAATTGGTTCCATTCTTGCTCCAAGGCGGCACCGTGGGATGCACGCTCGTGGCAGATATCGTAAACTTCTTGTGGAACAACGAAAGATTGTTCAGGGTCGAAACCGAATTTCTCCTTAAGTTGCTTAATATCATCAGCCTTAAGAGGGGATCCGTGAACACCGTGGGTGCCTTGTTGCTTGGAACCGAAACCAATGATGGTTCTGAGCTTGATCATGGAAGGCTTGTCCTTAACGGCTTGGCACTTCTTGATAGCAGCCTCCATGGCTTCCAAATCGTTGTCACCGTCGGTGACAGTCTCGACGTGCCATCCATATGACTCAAATCTCTTTACGACATCTTCAGTGAAGGCAACGTTGGTGTCACCATCAATGGAAATGTGGTTGTCATCGTAGATAGCAATAAGGTTGCCCAATTGCAAGTGACCAGCCATTGAAGCGGCTTCACTGGCAACACCCTCCATCAAACATCCATCACCGAGGAAACAGTATGTGTAGTTGTTGATAAGCTCGAATCCGGGCTTGTTGAACTCACCAGCTGCGTGGTGTTGTGCGATGGCAAGACCAACAGCGTTGGCAATACCTTGACCGAGAGGACCAGTGGTGACTTCAACACCATCGGTATCGGCGGACTCTGGGTGACCTGGAGTGTGACTATCTATCGACTGGAGAGGAAGCAAATTAGCTGAAAGCCAGGAATTTTAGATTGTAAGACTACTCACTCTGAAAGATTTGATGTCATCCATGGACAACTTGTAACCGTAAAGGTGGAGAAGAGCATATTGGAGCATGCATGCATGTCCGTTACTGCAATTTTCGGACAATTAGCTTTTGAATCTTAGATTTTGGTATTAGATTTCTTTGAGAATAATTGGAACGTGAGAGCCAAGGCTTGCTGCAACTAAATTTCCCAAGTAGTATGATAGTTGTAGTCCTCCAAATAAAGCTTTGCGTTTTCAAATGCAATGCAGTGAAGAAACATCTCGTATCAAAGGGCATTGACGCGCAAAAAAAAAGCTCAAGCATAGTAATAAATGGGAATGACTTACGAAAGAACAAATCTATCGCGGTTAACCCAGCTTGAGTTTTTTGGGTTGAAGTTCATGATCTTGTTGAACAGAACGTGGGCAACTGGTGCCATTCCCCTAAATATCTCATCAGCAACTGTATCTTTTTGTGCCACCTTTGTAAAACTCACATAGGGGCTCCGGGATGACCGGAGTTGGATTTGAATGTAGCATCGGCCTTGAAGAGAAGATGTCAGTACTTGTTTTGAAGGTGTTGACGTTGAGGTGTTCTTTTGAAAGAAGCTTTGAATTTCCGATCGCGGGGCAAATTCCCAGGGCAAGGGAAAGGGAAAGGGAACTTACAGCAAGAACACGAATAGTGTTGATGGCAAGCTTGTCAACGTCTGTGAAACCCATGATTGGTATTCTATTCTATTGCAATGAAAAAGAACTTTTGGGTATAATGAGGATTGTAGAATTCTTTGACAGAAAGGTTGTTGAGAAAGAAGAGATGAGAGACGGAGAGAGTTGGAAAGAAGTGTAAAGTAAAAAGGAGGGGCGGACCCAAACGTTATTGAATGTATTTGATTTGGCTGGCTGGCTCTGATTTTCTATGGTGGGGTGGAATTGGGAATTTGCGTCACAGAAACAGAATGCTCGGTGAAGGGATCCACTTTATTGTGTTATTCAGCAAAAGGAGAAGAATATCCCGGTGGAACTGAGTAAGGAAATTGTGAAGACGGGAGGAAGTATCGACGGAGAAATCATTGGCTTTTCTATGCAGACAAGACAATGAGAATGGCAAGAGAATGGCAAGAGATGAGAATGGCAAGAGAACGGCGACGGAATGGGAACAGCAACAGAATATCCATAGGATTCGGACCCATCTAGCTACGGAAAATGGTCCCTCTCTCTCTTAGAATACCCCTCCTCTCTCTCTCTCTATCTCTCTCTCTCTCCCTCTCACACACACACACCTCACCTCTCTCTCACACCTCACCTCTTACATATCAATCGGCTCCGAATGGCCATCGTCAAAGATCCGTCATCAACAACCTTCCCCCGCTATAAAAGTCTAATTTGGCCGGCCCTTTCGACCAGCCAGGTAAGCTCCCGTCCGATACTTTTAGTCTAGAACTTATTTTTGCATCAACGATTATATATCAACACATACTCCCGAGATATTCTTAGCTATACACCAGCAAGTGACCTGCAAATCTTGGGAGACTTTAATATGAAAATCCCACGATACTTACGTTTACCCATCTCCCTTCATCGGTTTTAAGAAGGCATGATTCGGAGCGCCAAGACATCAAGCATTATTGGTTTGACCCGTTCCTGGATCCGTTTGCTAGGAACATGACTCCGGAAAGATACCAACCTGCAAAACGTTACACCAACAGTTACTCTCACTTACTTTCTACTCAGTATCAACACTCGGGACATATAAGCCAACATTTGGAGGTGTTGTGCTTTGCTACCCCGAGTTGCAGAAGGTCCAGTGGAATGTTGATTGGTCCTTCAATCCCCCCTTCTAACCTAGCCAATCCAAGGTTAATCAATCATTCTTCTTATCGATAATGGTCTATCGAGCCTCGACTTCTCAGAACACCAAGACTGTCCACGGGTACCCATTATTCCTCTGTCACCTGGGATGAGGGTTGAACACGAGCGTCTGCAATCACAAGCTGTATGATCCATTGTCGAACTGGCGTGTGAATATTGAAAATATCTTGGATGTTCGAAATATCCGGTTATCAAATCTAGATGGTGATATTCGATCTTGATGTTTGGTTTTTCCCCCTCCGCCACCAGCATGTCGATTTTCACGAGCGTTGGTACTTCCAAGAACCATTGGACCCTGAATTTGGAAAAGATATGAGATCTCCAATCAAATGGACGGATTGAGCCTACGAGATTGATCACCTGGCATCATTCTAACCTCGCGGAGTTATCAATTTCCTGCATGTCTCCAGCAAGCATATGCTGTGACATCTCTGCAGCCTACGGCTCAGATATCCGATTGGGAAGATCGTACAAGACAAACGAATCACGGTACAGCAAGTAGTAATACCCACGACTCTCCTCATTCATGTCCAAGTATCCATCAATACTTCATCTTTGGAACCAGAGGCCACATGTATGGAGTAAATGAAAATAGTCATAGCACAACATCGTGATGTGAATGTCCTCGAGACTTGAGATAGCATCTTGCAAACAAATGTGCGACGGTATCTCATCTGATTGCTCTCCAAAACCATGGCTTGCTTACTGTATCCCTTGGAAAATTCAGGATTCGTATGAGAATGCTATCAACGGCATTGCGTTTGCATTACTTGCACCACCATACAAAGCACGATGTTCTGTCTGCACCACCTTCTTAAGTCCTATTGAGCGTTCGGAGGTTCGCAATCGAAAAGTTTCGCTAGGATCAAGGTTTATCGCTTAGGACTCAGACATCATGCAAACGCGAGAGATTATTATCATTGGGTATATAAAGTACATACAGGTGAAGCATATGATAGATGCGGATAGTAACATAAACTCCTCATGGCAGAGTGTGCCTCCAAACCGACCGAGAGCCAGTCTTATCCGTCTTTTACAATCCAACAACCATGCTCCTAGTCGCCAACGCCGGAAATCACACCCGAATGAAACACTCACAACCTATTCCTTGGATTGCGGTCCACTCTCCTCCTGATCAAAACAAAATGCAGAGACATCGAAAAGTAGCGGATCCATACTTTCCACCTTGGATTCATCCCAGCCCCTGAGATTGGATTGCTCAAAATCTTTCGGTAAGCACGATACCGAACGTTCGGGATCGGTCTTCCCTTTACGCATTCGATCTAATTCCGACTTGACGCCCGAATACTCCACTTGCAGTGACTCATATGACCGCGAAAGTTCACTGTGACGACCTTCAAGCTCCTCCAATCGTTGCTCGAGTTCACGCATGTGTTTCTCTTTCCTATCCCTGAAGGCTCGCTGAGAAGCTCGGTTTTGGGCTCGGCGACGCTGTGTGGAATCAGTATCATGTTCGCTCGGTAGATAGGTGAACCACTTACCGAATGCACGTGTGAAGCAACCACTTTGTCGTTTCCACCCTTTCTCCTTCGGCGATCATGATCCTCGTAAATGCCTTCGATATCTAGCTCCACTGGTATCAATCCCACCGGTACACCGTTTGGTTGATATTGTATGGGAAATGATGGATATGTCATATATGTGTTTCCTCCGTATACCTGGTCGTTTCCATATACATGATCAAAAGTCTATGAAAGCATGAGATTCTGAAATGAAGTGATGGGTAGAGGCTGAACATACATTGCTGTTGAGTGGTGAGCTTGCTGAAGACTCGCTCGAGGTGTCATATAAATTCATGTCTCCGTGCATTAAATATGGATCGGTAGAACCGTCATGATGAAGAAAGTGGCCGCTTGCCATGTCGAAGTATGTCGTATGATTGAGAAGTGTGATAGTGATACTGTGAGGGGGCACTGGATCTTTATGAGATGGAAAGGGGTTGAAGTCTGACTTGTATACTGTGAGGCTATATGATAATGAAATGATATCTGACAAGTATAATCGGAAGGGGGTCTCAGTAACTTTAAATCTTACATCTTCTCTCTTCAGGATTTAGTTCGGGCAAAGATATTCCACGCCCATTCCGAGTGGGGACCGAATATTGCAAAATGAACAAACCCTATCACTGTCGCGGAATCAAACAATTCCAACTCGCATACCGCTGTTAAACATAGACAATACCGCTTGAGGCAAGTGACCTAACCAATCATAGATAGCAAAAGACTCAAAGGAAGCGGTAACCACTTTTCGCCGGGACATGGGATGGGTACAATACTTTGCATGCAAATTACTAGGGATACATGACCTCTGCAATTAATCTCAGTCCACGATCCTGACCTCCACAACTCGCTTCCACCAGTCACAGATTGCAAATCCTTCTTGTATTTCATGTGGTAGGGTAGGGGTTCACAGCAAGGTTGCACTGCGCATTAAGGTTACGGACGGGGGCATGGCCTTGTGGGGGACCTCTCCATCCACTCACAACGCTTCGTGGGCAGCGCTCCTTCATTACCTAAACTTCCTCACCAAAATTGGGAGTGCTTACTTTATGAGCAGTCAGTGAGCCCCCGGTCGCTCGTCTTGCTGACATTACAATCTCATCGCTCGGTAAAGATCGCTAGCTCGCGTTAGCGCAGCCCATCCTGGCTCGCGCCATCCCTCGTTCTGCTTTATTGCTGTTTTCATCCTCGTGTCCCTCGTACTTTCCATGCAGGCTGACTGCCAAGAACCGTTCCTCGGACTTACGCTGGTGTGTATATTATTGTATTTTTTTTCTTCTTTTTTTTTCTCGTAGGTAGAGAAGACGAGTTTGGCCCGGTGTTTGTTGGTGTGGCTGCGGAGTGATGAAATAGGTGGATTATCCAAGCGAGTTGAAGATACGGTATCTCCATGTTTGCCCGTTATTTTGGCAATGCAGATAGATAACAGTAACAGAGGAACGTTACTCTCCCATCCCATACATTCAGATAGTCTAGACATGTCACTCGCATTATGACATAGTATTCTATTCGTAACATCACTAGTCCATCGTAGTCTCCAACCTGCCATATCAAGAGCGTCTCTAACCCCTAACACAACACATCGGTCCCAACCCACACACAGTCAACCCCATAAGAACAAACCCATCGATATCTCTCCTCCCCCCCAAACCAACCCTCAAAACATTGCGGCTTACAATAGAGTTCCACGCCGCTCGCGCCGCCATTACCAAACACAGCCTAGCCTGAACATTAAAATAACGTCTGTAGGATTCTTACCAGCTCGCTAGCACATGAGACCCTGCGCAAGAGAAGAGAAAAAAACCCACTCTGCAGATCTCACCATCTCATCCCATCCCATCTCATCTCCAGCTCGGGAAATTTCCCAACTCCCTTTATAGGTACCGTAGGATTTTTTCATTAGCTTCAAACGTCAGCATCTAAATAATTCGCCAGTTATCCCTCTTATTGTTTTTTTATTACTTGTGACCATAGCAGCGGGAAGGATTCAGAATCGATGTACGATCCGATTCTTTTCCCTATCGAAATTAGCGCCGTGGGTGGATGAACAATCGAGGTCCCTGAATATTTGCCTCGTTCGCTTGATTCGGGAAAATCCTAAAGACGTCGTAGATAGCATCATTGATGATCTGTTCTCATATATCCCACACACTCGAAGATACAAGTAGAGATCACATGGGATTTAAGCTTATTTCCTCATCGACTCTTCGTTTTCTCGGGATAATTAGATGACGAGATGGCGGGTTCTCGCTTTGAGCTGTTCGGTGGATGTTTCGCTGTGTGTGTGTTACTGAATTGAGGCTGAGATTTCTAGAGTTAATGTAGCACTGAGGGTTTGGGAATGCATGCATAAGATGGGAAATTTCGGTTGAATACCGAGGATTCCAAATAGGTACCTTGGGGGAGTTGAAATGTCATTGTGGGAAATCGTATTCTGTCACGATCGAAAGGATCCCCTACCTGTGGTGTTCGTATCGACATCTACACCCTCACCCTACGCCCATTTCCATCTCCATCTCCGTTCCGTTTCACAACTACACATATCATTGAATTTACATCCTCGAATCTTCACACCAGATGCCAAGTCCCCATTCATGAGCTCATCCATCGAGAGCCCCCAAAAGATTATCCCATTCCCATTCCTTCCCATCAGTCTCGAATCCCCATCCCAGGGGCAAAACGTGGAAATCCTACGCCCCCAATGTTTGTCCCACATTAAACTTCTGACTGTGTCCCATAATGCTCCTCGTAAAGTCTCTGGCACATTGAGAGAGAAAATACTGACCTCCTAGTCTCCATATGGCATGTTCTCGATTTCTCTCTGATGGGGAAGCGCTGAGCTGCGGGACTCGCAGACTAAGCAGACCAGGAACTTTTCATCTCATCACATCTTATTCCCGAACTCTTCCCAATCTAGTAGTTTGGAATACATAGATACTCGTATAGCAAAGAAATAATATATTACCCGGAAGCATTTAACCATACCCAAGTCCTTAACGCTAGCACCGGTACATACATATCATGCTGGCAGTGATATGTTAGCGTCAAGGGTCCAATTCGTACGTATGCCCTAGGAAACCAAACGTGCAGAAACCTTCGCGTGCACAAGCCGAAAATGGTAATCTTTCCATTGGCTCGAGTGCCGGGTAGAGTAGGTATCTGGAAACATTGTGACACGATGCTATCTATGTATGTACCTAGCAATGGTTGGCATGGCATGGTATGAGGGAAAAGCTTTTTCTTTCACATGTTGTGTGTATCCTGACGGTGGTGTCCACTTTAGAAAAAAAGGGAAAAGGAGGGGTATACGTATTTGCAATTCCGCCCGTTGGATCTAGCTAATTCCCCGTTAGATTTCAGTAGCGTGATGTATTCACTGCATCTCCCATAGAATTGGGGAACGAGAAGCCAAGAAAGGTATTTTTATTGAAGCACTAATCAGATCTGGCTTTCACAATGATGATTTCCGTATCACCAACTCTCCCCATGATTTTCCTCTTGGGTATCTTGGCACATATCTAACAATAATACCTGTAGCATCAGTCCATCCAAAAATAAGAATCCGAGAAACTTCTGTATACATACTAGTTCCAAGCCCGCCTGCAGATGAAGATGCAGCAGGATAACGATTTCTTATCACCCTCCTTGTCCCACCAGTGACACGACACATTTGTCATTCTCATCCCGCTTACATACAAGAATCTCACATGTGTCAAAAGAAGTATCAAGACTGGTCGAATCTGCACCGCCATGTACTTTGCCCAAATGAGAAGTCCGCTCAAGCCCCATAGTAGAGATGGACTTCCATTTGTGGAGCGGAGATGCTCAGATGACATATCGTATACCTGGGCTTACTTATACATGACATGGACATTTGGAAATGCAGAGGGAAAATGACGATATGGGGTGATGCGGCTTGGTATAGATGAGCATATTCTGTATGCTGGAATATTCTGTAGGATGTGACCTTGACAACGATATGGAGGGGTTCTTTTTATTTTGTTTTCTGCTTTTCTGTTTTCTGGAAAGTACTAGGTACTAGGATATTTGCAGAGGAGTGCAGTGAAGTGGCTTGAGAACTACGAGGTACATGTGCATAAAAAGCCTCGCAAATTGCACATCTAGATGTGCGGAAAAGAAATTTGTGGAAGAGCACAATCAAGATTTTCCTCTGGAGCAATGCCATTTCTTGGTTGGCGTCCAATTCTCTCCAGATCGACGTATGCGAATGGAAGGAGGGGTAAAGAGAGCGTTACCTACCTTGAAGTAATGCCGAGTTTGAGATTCGTGGCGACAGTCTGGTAGAATGCGAGAGGGGTTTCGACATGTATGGGGTGATTTGCTATGGTATGTTGATATGATACGAGGCGTAGTCTTGTACCTCGCTAATAACATCCAGCAGGGGGGAAACACGAGTATCATTGATAGGTGTCTAGACTTCTGAACATCTGAATTTTATCTGCGTGGTAAATATTAAATTTCTTCTAGTATCAAATGTGTACTCAAAGCATCAGAAGCTTCAATGTCATAGGTTCAGCAAAACACAATCCCAATATCACGTCTAATACCTGAATTGAAGTGCATCAAGCAAATGGCATAAAAATTCCAAAAAATGTACTCTCAATTACCATACTACATACCTTGAGGCTTATTGTAAACCATTTCTTTGAATATGCACATGGAATTGCTGCCTATCTACTTTAATTTACATTTCCAAATCGCACATCAAGCCCAGCGTGAATTCATACGTTGCAATGCATAGAACAAGCTCACTCAACTACCAAGTATTGACCAGTAACACAACGCCAATCTAATCTAATCTGCACAGGTGCATGAAGATGCATGAAGAAACATAGAGTTTACAAGTTTTACTACGGACAAGTTTTACTACGGACAAGTTTTACTACGGACAAGTTTTACTACGGACAAGATTGGCATGCAATGAATTGTGGTATGAATGGTTTCGGAGTGTGGTGGGGAGATCGACTGTGAGGAGGGGAAGAGAAAAGCTTGAATATGTGATGAGTAGGTGGAGAGGGGAACGGAGAGGGGAAAATGAATCGTTGAAGAGATAATGAGGGGTAACAGTGAAATGAATAGTAATCATTCAACAATTGAGTGTTCTTGGAGCGTTGGCAGTGAGTGAAATGTCGAGTGAGATGATGGTAACAAAAAGAGTATCATTGGAGCGGGGATATGTGCATTCGGATCCGAAAGGGAAGAGTTTAAGTCGAAGATAAAAACCGTCTGAGAAGACGGGAAGACCACACATGCTTCTTGTACGATTCAAGTCGCGGGAGCCGATATCAAATCCGAGCTCAAATAATGCATCGTCGTTGAGCCGCTGTAAACCTGCTGATACAATGCATTGCGTTGTCTCATACTTCACAGCATCTGCAGGGTGATCTTTCTCTGACTTTCGCCAACTTTGCTGCATATAGATGTTCTTACATACTCTGTGTTCCAAATGGCGTAGAGGCTTCTGTTTGATACTCACAATAGGATTGGATACCATACGTGATACTTGAAGTCTATCATCTTGCATCGGATGGAGAATTGTGACCAGATGTACGAATCTCGGAATCTTAAAATACATTTGTGGACTTAGGTCGGCATTTCAATTCTCCAACTAACAGACGAGTTTAATGAGCCACATCATCCGGACCGGTTAGTTTATTTCTTTCGCCAACTGTGAGGCGTGTTAGTAAAGAAGAGAGAAGCAATGGATTCATTTGAAGCCAAGCGAGAGGATGAACGTATGAAAGGTACATGAGAGGACTTACCATCAAGAGCTACCAGAAATCTGCTGACGCAATTATATGCTGCAATCTATATTTCAGAAATTAGCTTTCACTCTCAGCTTCAAGATGCATCTGATCTCCAAAATCTCCACTCTACTCCTATTCACACTACTGGCAAGTGTCTCCTCACGATTCTCTATTATCTCTAAAGGATAATTCAACATACCGTAGCCGTTAACTCCACAATTTCCTTCTGATCAAACCACTTTTTCAATTCTTCAAAGACCTCATCCGGCACCCTAACATTTCTAGTCATCTCATCCGCATACTTAATCACAGCCCACTGTTTCGCGCTCAGTCCCTCTGCATCTCCATTCGCATCACCACTTCCCTCCCTCTCACACTTTCCCCTCTTAAGCGTCTCCATGCCCTCATCACTAACTCCCCCTTTCTTCGCTAATGGCGCATGATGTCCCCACTCATACCAAGCCGTGTTACAGATAGCCACCCTACAAATCGCTATCTCCCTGATATCATCAGCCAGAATCGTTTGTGTCCTAACTGCTCCAAGAAATGAGTTCCAGCCATCTGCTACAGGGGGACTGTGTAGTAAGGTCAAGTCCAGTTGTTGAAGAGGTCGTGGTGCGCGACGCGCTTCAACACGTTCGATTATTGCGCGGTCAGAGGGTGAGGAGAAGGTTGGGGAAGAGGGGTCAGCGTATGGAAGACGCATTTTGGTGTGTGTGGTTTGGTGAATGAAGTGGAGTTGTGTTTGTGTGGGGAGCCGATGGTATCGAACAGCTGTTGGCTTGATAGTTTGAGAGAAAGAGACTAGAGAAATGGGATATTTGGCATGAAACTTCATACCATTGAATCAAAATCTGGAGAGGATTCAACACAACTATCTGTGGCTGTAGACGTGTATATATATAAGTTGCCCACATCACACTACCCCATAGATGTGGGGTTGAGTCGGCCGATATGGGAGAATACTTTCCCGGGAGTTTGAAAAGGCAAATGCAAACGGTACCTTCAGATCAGAAAATGATATACGTTCACGCCGACAATGTTACTATGAACAGTTTTATTTGACTGGGATGAATGTACCAATTCCATGTCATCGGTAGGCATCTTGTAGTTTTATAGATCCGCCATCATGTGTATAATACCGAGAAATTCGGGAGGGAAGCAGAAAGGTGCAGCACAGATAAGCCGACCTGTACTCTTTTTAACCTTCATTTCCCTTTATCTTAACCAAAAATAACTCACATCCTTGGTATCCAAATAATGTATTTTCCAAAGGATCTCATGTTTGTGACACATGGGTCGGGTTTATAGTAATTACAAGCTACGAACTAGGTTGAGTTTTCGTAGCGCTTAGATTGTTGGATCTCGCCCCCAAAACTCGGGTGTTGTGTGAGCATACAGAATCTTTAGAAATGTCGAAACTTTTAAAACTCAACAGATTGCATACGTAAGATCCTCTGTATTGAAATGAAAACCCAATACCATATGATTGCTACCAACAATAGAAACTACTAGCATACACGGTCAATTTGACCCTCCTCCACCTCCATCTCTACTTCTAATGCACGTCGGAAACGCCGAAATTTGTAGAATAACAACAATACATATATTTTAAGCCATGAATTGTTCAATTCATGGCTTCCATCCCGAGTCCATCCCCAAAGGCCATCATTATAACCCATTCATATATTCACAATTTGTTGCAGAAGAGAGGTGTGCGTTCAGATTGTCTCGAGGCTCTCTCTGTATGAAAGGATGCTAATTGCATGTAACATCCAGAGATGCCTTGGAGTTCATGAGAAGAGCAACAATCAATCCGTAAAGACCTATTATTCATATCAGTCACTGCTCAGATCAATAAAAGAATCTTTAATCTTACCCAAAACTTCGGCGAAAATCAAAATCAGAATCATTCCGACGAAAAGACGTGGTTGTTGTGCTGTTCCTCTCACACCTGCATCACCAACAATACCAATAGCGAAACCAGCAGCCAAACCAGCGAGACCGACACTGAGACCAGCACCAAGTTGAATGAAACCAGTATATAATGCGAGGTTTTGTTTAAGTCCGTCGGAAATCAAGACCGAAACAACGAGACCGTAAATACCGATAATACCAGCCATAATAACAGGAACAATGTCTATGTAACACATTAGTAGGACTCTCAAAGATCCTATGATGAACATGGCTCACTCTTGACGATCAAATCGGGTCGGAGAACACCCATTGCGCAAATACCAACACCAGACTTAGCAGTTCCGTAAGCAGCACCGAAACAGGTGAAGACGATGGCGGATGTGCAGCCCATGGCGCCGAAGAATGGCTATACATTAATTAGCATGATGCGTTGATAGAGATAATGATTTCAAGTTGTTGGATCTCGAATCATCGGTTGGTTGGAAAGCACATCGGAGGTGGCATTCGAGGGAAACTAACCGCGTAGACGGGACTATCATTATTGCTGTCAGTACTTGAATCAAGGCATGAAAAGAATCGCGATCATATATATCAGTGCCAACTTTTAGAGATTCTTATCTCGAAAGCAAGGCAGGTAGGTAGTAGAAGCGGGAGGCGTCAAGGAGATAGTTTGTTGACATACCAGAGATCAGACATCTTGAAGGTATTGGAGAGGGTGGTGCTTAGATTTTGAGAGGTATATGAAGCTCGAAGAAGCTTTTGGGGAATTGATTGAAGATTTGGGTTGATGAAAAGTTGAGCTTGGAGAGTTGATGGATAGATGATGATCAGTGATTCCAGGTGGTTTGTACGAGTTGTTTGATGAGGCTTCTCTGGCAAGCTTAGCTTTTCGACCAATCAAATTATGGATTAGCGCGTAACGTAAGCGAAGCCTTTTCGAGGCACCCGATAAAGATTAATCTTCAGAAAAAACTGCCAGAAGATTTTTCAACTTCATCACTACCATTTTTTGCAAGTCAACCCACAGGGCGAGCCAACGCAAGGAACCCTGATAGAGTATTTCTAAAGAAATCCTTATCATCTCAGTACATCCTCCAACAAATTGTACGTATTCCTTCCTGTCCAATTGGGTCGATCACAAAGTCTTCAATTCGATGAGGTCAAGTTCTAACAGTTTTTCTACAGTAAACTCAATTCCAAACCAAAATCACAATGGCTGAAGAACAAAACGAATCCGCTGCTTGGCCCGTCGGTAAGAATTGTGCAGATGCTTTACGACCTGCATTTTACTAATATGCTACTTTCCAGCCGATAGCACTCTCTCCCAAGAGATCCTCGATCTCGTTCAACAAGCTCAACATTACCGTCAATTGAAGAAGGGAGCCAACGAGACCACCAAGACCCTCAACCGTGGTATTAGCGAAATTGTTATCCTCGCCGCCGATACTGCCCCATTGGCTATTCTTCTCCACCTTCCTCTTCTCTGCGAAGACAAGAACACCCCTTACGTTTACGTACCATCCAAGACTGCTTTGGGACGTGCATGCGGTGTTAGCAGAGCTGTCATCGCAGCAAGCATCACCACCAACGAGGCATCCGACTTGATGGGCCAAATCAGAAGCTTGAAGGATAAGGTCGAGAGACTCCAAATCTAAGCCCTGGATTGGATAGTACATTGACTGGCGCTACACCTTAACTGCGTGATGGCGGCAGGCATTGGTTTAGGAAGAAAAGAATATATGAGTTGAGGATAGGCAAGAAATCAAACTTGTATACATAATTACAGGTTACAAATATAAATCCATGACTGGGAAACAGATTCAAAAATGTGATTGCTATGAAATTCTTGGATTTTTTTTCTTTTCCATCATCGATTGTCAAATGAGGCATCGATGAATTCCTATAGCCCAATTCTCACTCTGACCACTTATTTTAAAGGCCCTGAATACTTCTCGCTCTTTGCACATATTCCTTGTAAATGAAAAGTCAGAAAGATTCGATCCGTTACAAATGCACAGGAAAACAGCTCGAAGGGCCATAACCAAGACTGAGGACATCACAAGTCTAGAAGCCTATGCCAAGTCAGTTTCATCCATAAATGCGTAATATCTTTCCATTAGTCAATTCCAATGCAATATCTCATGCAAATGCAACTCCGAAATCTCTACTTGAAACATGGATGACCATTCTCTAAAAGCTTTCAGACTCACACCTTGGAGTGCATATTTGGGTGGAACTGGTAGCTAGATAGTGAATGACACCTCGTTGAAAGAATAGATATCAGAGCTCCTTGGTTCTCGCTAAGAGGTTGAAATTGCGTGACTATGTACAGTCTTGATACCTGAAAGCCGTCACAATCACTACGAGCATTCGATTGTGTATTCAAGAAGTGGAGTTTGGTGAAGTATTTACCACCTAGATCAGTTAAAATCTTTCAAGCATCTAGCCATTTGATTGAGGTTTGTGTTCTGAGCAGACAGTTAGCGCTTCCTTCTTGATAGGATGTTGTTGATTATTTTATATTGACTGCTCGTCGTTACGGTCACTTCTTCGTCAGATCAAGGCTTGGTTATCCTTTAGATTGATGGCATTTAGTCTAGCTATAGAAACATGTAGTACTATGACAGTGATGGTTATGAGTTTGTGGTGCTTTTGGTACACTATATTCATGCAGGAAATTGATACATCATGTTTGGATCAAGTGTACTGAGGATACGACTGAAGACGATCAAAGTAATAGGAGAGATTCTGTAATCATATCTCTAAATCGTCTATTGTATATAATCCTCTACCTATGTTATGTAAAAAATGCTTGACGCTCCCTCTCTAACCAAACCCCGAATGCTACATGATATAATACAAATACACAATCCCTCCTTACAACTTACTCCTGAACCTCTCCGTCTCGTCGCTCTTGACGATGTTATCATTATCCGCATACGGATCAACGGTCAGCCCGTTCAACGGATTTAACTGACTAGCTCTATAGAACATATCCTCGTAAACCTTTCCATCCTTTCTACCCAGCGAAGAATCAAGTTGCCAATCGGGGAATGCCCATGCATCAACAAGACGTAATGCATGTGGTCTAATCTCTCCCAATAACTTCATTACGCTCTTGGTTCTCGCTAATTGAATTTGTCGCACGGTAACAGCAGACGAGGAATAGAATTCTGATGCCTCTTTCTCAAGAGTATTCAGAGCATAGAGACGGTAGAGTTTGTGGAGGACATCAATGGTCTCGGCATCAAGCTCGTGTCGGAGAGACTCGCTCTGAAGAGCGTCGTAGAAGTTTTTGACGACGAGGTATTGAGAGTGCGCTGTGCTGAGGCGCCAGAAGTCAACAAGGAGAGAGTTCCATGATCCCTTTTCCGCGTCACGATGTTTCAGGGCTTCAAAGGTCAAGAAGGATGTTCTCCATGCAAAAGCAGCAACGATGTCACTGTCTGAGCCGAGAACATCGTGAGCGGCACCCATATCTTGCTTTTGAAGGAAGGTTGTGAATATTTTAGTTGTGTCGTTGTTGGGGGCATTTCCTTTCAACACGGCGCGAGCAGATTTGAGAAGGTATCGAGCCACTTGCTGTGTGAGCATGTAGTTGTCTCCTTCCCAAGTGGTAGTTGGAAGGTAATCAGCATACCAACTTCCGATACCACTGAAGCTCGAGTATCCATGACCACCGCAGGCTCTACGGCAGACCTCGAGACCCTCTGCGGCTGTAGTACTTCCAAGAGCTTTGAGACCACACGATGTAGCATGCAAATCTGCCAATAAATCGCTCCCCGAGTTGAGTTCCTCTGGACCGGCACCCCTGCTGCTATCAGAAGCATTTGTAGCACTTTGTTGCATTCGCTTCTGATTATCTTGGTACAGCCCCATCATGGCCTTTCCTGTGAAGTGCAGAGCAAACGTGGCTGCAAGCAATGGCAATAATCGATATTGAACCATTGTGTAATTAAGAACCTGGTTCTCCCCAGATGCATCAGCTCCAGCATCCCGATCTTGGAATTGCCGTCTGACAGAGGCATATCTTGTTGCAATGGTCACACCCCTAGCTAAAACACCACCCGATTGTAGGACGATGGTTGATCGGACCCAAGTCAAAGTGCCGTAAATCAAAGATGGTGACGACGGCTTGACGTATTTGTTTGTTTCAGGGTCAACGCTAGAGAATTTGGCCAACATATTAATATGTGGAATCTTGACTTGGTTCAATAACAGGAACCCATTGTCCATTGTGTTGTAGCCAAATTTAGGCCCAATATCTCCCACGTAAACACCATCTAATGGCTCATGGGTTTTCATGTCTCTGATCTGGCATACGAAAGGATGTGGGCCGTATGGCTTTCCAGCAATAATGAGTTGTGCCATAACCACAGCGTGATTTGCAGTCCTTCCTAAAGACCCGATCCACCATTTTGACGCAGTGAGATGTGGCGAGTGAAGAATGAATGTCTTATCTTCGGGATTCCAGGTAGCAGTTGTCTCTAGGCCTCGCACATTCGATCCATGTCCCAATTCGGTTTGTGCATAGCATCCAATTGCCTTGTAGTTCTCGGCGGGTTCGAGGAATAACTTGTGTTGTTCAGGTGTGCCTTGACCACGCAGGGTGGTGAGGTACATCGAAGCATGAAGCCCGTCTAGACTTGATGTTAGTATTCTTTTTGAAAGGCATTGAAGATTTTGGGAGTTACATACAAGGAGTCGGCTCGCTAATGAGCTCATTTGCCACCTGATACTCCTCTTGATTCCAGTTATGCTTGACTTGTAGTTGACGAAGTCTCTTCGCCCTTGCGAGGGAAGTCTTGAATCTATCTACTCGACCATCGAAATAGTTATTTGATTTGTCGAATATCTTGTCGGCTTGCAAGATCTTTAATATACGTTCTTGACGCTCTAATACCTCTTTGGTGAATAAAAAGTTCGAGAGCTTTTCGACATGTATATTAGACTTCTCCCTTTCCACCTTGATGAGCTCGGTGCCTTGCGGACCGGATGGCTTCAGATCTTTGACCCATTGTGGAGGCGACATTTTGAATGATTGATATAGAGAAAGATGGTTATGATGTTGGGAATCAAAAGTTATAAGGGATCCTTTTGTTCAATGAAATCGGCCCTCGGTCAACAATAATTTCGAAGGCGTTTGGCACATGCGCCGGTATTGGTGAGTAGAGTTTGGAGCTTCTTGACAATGGGACCCGGATGCCGAGGTACAAATGCGGACTTTTGATTGGTAAGAGTCTGTGGAGCAAATAGGGGGTAAAATGGGGTTCTCCATTTTGATCTCCATACTTTCAAAGACGAAGATATGTGAACGTTAGATGATTTGGAAGGAAAGCGGATTATTATATCTTCATCATTATGTAGCTCTGTCCTCTGGGAGGCACTTAAGACATAGACGGCTAAAATATACCGTTACACTCGAACAGGGCTCTTGTTGGAAATGCTATTATCCTATTCGTTACAATTTGAATCCTTGTCTGTCTGTACATCTTAAAATCAACCACACACATCTGGTTTAGAAGATCATCAGAATAGATCAAGAGTTTTATGAACATATAAAGTAAGCTGTTTGGCGTTGGTGTTGGAGTCGCTATCTCCTAATATGATGGCACGCAATGGACGACATACGTTGCACACCAAGCTACAAAAATTTCTAATATATAATAAGTCTCCAAGCTATTTTCAACATTGCAATTCAGATTTGACATTCAAATAGCGGGGCAAGTATATATAAAGCAAACCGATGACTAGATGCTTGGTGTCCCGTTGTGGTGTGTAGTCTATTTCATTCACGTGGAGATTGATACCGGGAGACTTCCTAACACGAGGTAAATCTGAAATGGCCAAAGAGGAATAGTCGCCGCCATCTCCTACTTAGCCGAAATGTAACATCTTTCAGACTCTTAATCTGTTTTGATAGACTCGGATAGAGTCGCGGATGAGTTGGTGAGTTCACGAAATATTATCAGAAGCCGTCAAAACAGGTTGGCAAGTAATGCCATCGTTCCTTCTGTTTCAAAGATACACCTTCCATTTATTGTCAGTTGTGTAGGGAGCTTTAGACATCTCATTATATCAATTTCGAGATATCCATACATCATGTTCATCATTTCACCCTGAATTATATCTCCGTCTATTCTCATATCCAAATGTCACCTCAATTTCTATTACACCGCTGGATTCAACCTACATTCGCTTTAATGCTCTTATTTCAAGTTATTCGTGTATATTTAAATTACCATCATCTCGATGCCAACACTTCCGCAGGAACCGCAGCAAGCACACCTGAATCTCAATCAGGATCCATTATCATTGGAGCCGGTAGAATCTCAGTTGACGTCTAATCCAAATGAATCAAGGCCTTGCACACGGAAGCTGGCCTCAAGGTATTGCATAGAGGCGTGCGTAGAGTCTTTAAGCTGGCGTGGATGGCTATGTTACCTTGCTTGTCTACTGGTTATCATTATGATAATTGGAATTGTCTGCAGCGCCCATGTATACTATCATGATATGGGAGGGCAAGGTTGGCTCAAATTGAAGCGAAGAAGTCAAGGACGATTTGATCAAGTCCAAAGCTTTTCGGAGGTCTGTCTGCCATCAAGACATTTGGAACACTACAGTCCGATGTTCGCGTTGAGTCCAAGAATACCAGCCACTGTGCCTTGGTACACCTGCGGGGATCAGCAAAACAGCTGTGAAGCATACGCCCATCCAGTGAGTTTTTGTTCGAAACAGGATTCCCTTTCCTTGCTGACCATGTCTTCTTTGCTACAGGAGATTTGCTGTCCTCAAGGCATGATCTGTCGACCTACAACTCATACGATGTCAGGTATATACTGTTGCAATGGAACGTTATCACATTCCAATTGTCGTCTCTTAAGAGCGCATGCAAGATGTAGGCCTAACTACTTTGAATGCCCAGGAGACATGGGAGGAGGTTGTTGCCCAAATTCGACAACTTGTTACAGAGATCAATGCATTCCGGTGTTCAAACAACCATCCTCCGTTCGGCCGTCAAATGGACCAACAGTGACACCCTGGCCAGCTGCTCCAGTACCAAGAGAAGGGGAAATAGCACAAGGATCACGTCTTATCATATCGACATTCTGGTGTGCTGGTTATCCTTTTTCGGCGTTTGGTTTCTTAGTCTTTATTAGTGCTGTGATGGGGATGCTCTAATAGTAGTTTGAATACATTGTCAGGCATAGGACTATTGATGACGCCAGCGGAATGGTAGTGTTTAACAACCAGTAGTTGGCGAATCAAAATGAAGAGATGTTACTGTTCCGCGAATTCAATGAACGGCAGTTGATGTGTGGAATTATCAGTGACTGACAGAGCTACTCGTAAAATGTGAGACATTGATTAATCATCTCTTGTACTTAATTAGCCGACACTTAACTTTTCTCATAACTTCTGTTTTTTAGCCGTTCGAGAAGGATAGACCACAACGATCTGTCTTCGAATCTCGTTGGATCGGACATTTCCTTGATATACCATGTACATAGCCACTTCCGGACCACTCGAAGCCGATGAATCCATCCTAATCTGCATGGTTCGAGGCGTCGTGGGGCTTTCATGTGTGCATTGATGCAACGATATTCCCTCATCTATTTTTTCCCACTTAACCATAAAAAAAAATATTAGACGAGGCACAAAAAACCCCAAATCTGTCAATCAAGGAAATTATACACTGCCAAGGCGTATCAGAAATGTATAAACAGCCGTCAACTGTCGAGCTGAAATGCTTGATAGCGCGTCTCTCCGATGGCAAAAAGAGTCTCAATTTCATTACCACATCTCTACCGGTACCTTCTCTTCAAGCATTTTGATCACCGTCACATTGACATCCTCTATTGGCTTTGGATGATCACCGTCGTGTAAAAATGAGGGTCTTGCAATATTAAGTTATGGCGATCACTTCGATGTCGATGCTATGTTCGTTTATCTCAGCATCTCAAGGTTGATCCCGATCTAGGTGGATATCAAGCGGCACAATTGTACAATTTGATATACTTTTGGCTTTCTGCTTCTCCATTGACGTGATCTTTTCGCCAATCACTGTTCAAAGTCTTTTCAATTCATGATGTTGTGGCAACCCACCAAAATACTGATAGCCGATGACCTGTCGAATGGAATGGGATGAGTAAAAGAGCTAGATTTTTTTCAGAGGAGTCTAGAAGTATTATGAGCTATTTTCTGGACGCCATCATAACAGTGGCTACAGGACGTTTTCTACTATATGAATTGAAAGTACTGCGACGAAGTCAGGGACAGAAAGGGATTCCTCTTTTGATTTTTGACTTTTCGGATTTACACATTCCTGAGACTAACAATTCATAGATCAATTTCCACGAGTCAACCGGGGTATGCTACAAATGTGCACGGCTTTCACCCCATATGCAGTGCGACTCGTCCGTGGGATTTGTCGGGCTCGGACGTCATATGAATGGCAAAGAAGAGCCACACATCCTCACATCTTCTTCGATTGCTCTCTGTCGAGCCCTAGGATCTACGAGTTACTGTTCATCAAGAAGATCATCTAGATTCGACTGAGCCAGGAGCCCTTGTCAGTCTTACCTTGTCACTCATTTTATACTCTACTCGCTTCATCCCGCGGAAAAGATTTTATAAGGGTCGTACTAAGGTGTATCCACCATAAAACTGGTATTGGTAACCTTTAGCAGCTTTGGCGGTACGCTTTGTTGGGTCAAGACACCACACTATGAGAAACTAATCAAGCCTGATATTGACCACTCGCCCCCCATAGGGCGGTAAGCTTCGAAAGAAAACTCAGGTACCGTTAAACTAGAGCAATTAACTTGACTGTCTTGAGAAGCACTCGGATATTATGACTGGCTTCTTCTGCACTGAAGCTGGGGGCAGTAGTTGCCAATATGCATATAATAAATAGCACCTCCACCTCCACATGGCAATATGCATCGTCTAACGTGGGTGCCATCTTTATTTCTTTTTACATTCACTTGGGCCGCGCCCCCTCATACTTATCTCAGTTCAAGAGAACAAGTTACTTTTATATCTCATCTCCTAGACCGCGAGCTATCTTACCAAAAAGGTAGACGCTTCTAGCCATGTCTATACTATTTTACAAAAGACCAGATTATACCAACAAACTCAACGGTCCTTTAAATGCTACGGAATGTCAACGATATGCTGCAAGAGCGAAAAGTGAGTTAATCCTGTCTCATCTAGGTTGATTCGACTAACACTCACCAGATTCTGAACGTACAATTCCGCTTGGGCTACGGTTTGAAGACGTGCTTGAAAATCAATCTCTCCCAGTAAGTTTGAAGTCTCTCCATTGAACGAGAAGTCTTTTACTAATCTTCATTTTAGCCATGTTCTCTGAGTGACTTCATGGACTTCCTTGTTTATGTTGAGCACGATGCAGAGAATCTTCAATTCTACCTGTGGTACAAAGACTATGCTCGTCGATTCGAGGCTCTTCCAGATTCTGAAAAGAAGCTGTCTCCAGAATGGGTACCGGAAACAACCGAGCCCTCTGCTTTTTCCAGGGACGCAGAGAAGAATGACGGAAGGAAAAGAAACCCACCAATGGATATTTCGGAGTTCAACGATATGGCCGACTTCGATGCAGATGTTAAATCTAAGGATGGCCAGTCTCGTACCAATTTATCGAGGGCCGATAGCGCTCTGGGTAGCCCAACAGCTCCTTCAGTTTTATCAAGTAGTACTGGAGGACGCTCGGGAGAAACCCCGAGCCAGCCAGGTCTCAAATGGCAACCTTGTATGTTCAGAATTTCTTGAACAATAAACTTAGTACTAACTTCATTTAGTCACCATTCAACCTATGCGAGAAGAGGTGAACCGTATAATGAGACATTATCTTGCCTTCAATTCCGCTCGGGAACTTAACCTATCTCACAAAGACCGTGCTTTATGCCTACATGCCCTTCAACACACAACCCATCCATCAGCTTTCCTACCAGCTGTGACCATAACTGAAGCTACACTTCGAGGCCAATCACATCCGAATTTTATTAGGTGGTCTATATGCAACGGCAATAAACCTCGTGTCTTCTTCGTCCGCACCATGGGTGTCAGTAATACAATATTTGGGTTTGTGATGGCGATTCTATTGACGTTATCGAGCGTTAGTCGGTGGTGGAGAATATTCGCGGGCGTGCAATGGTTTCTAGGAATTAGTACCTTAATAGCAGCCTACAAAGGTCTCTGCTTGATCATGCACCAATCGCACAACCGCAATCTACGGCCCTGGGAACAAATTCTACAACAAGAAGCCGCCGATGAGGAAAGTGGACGACATTCTTTTGAGAGTTCATCCGAACGACGCATCAAAATGACGACTCGCACAGGCGATGATCATGATAAGCAAAGCGACGGGTTCACAATCTCTGAAACTTCGACTATGTCGAGTTTTGGCCCGAAGAATGATGTGCAAGAATTTGAGGAAAAATGGAACAGCATTTACAAGAAGAAGAACTTAGCGAGGAAGGTGTTCGATAAGACTACTTGGACTCAAGATGAAAACTTGAGATTCTTACAAGATAAGATTGTGACTGGGGCTCTTGCTTGGAGTTTTATTATCACGGCGCCGTTAACGATTATATTTGTCGCTTTGCCAAAAGGAAATTTTTACTAGGTTTTGCGGAGATTGGTCTGGAAGGTACTAGGTACCCTTGCATATAGTTCAGGATCAGATGCGTTTGTATGTGTTTGGATCGGTTAAAGCTTTTCGGTACACTGAGATGATTTTCTTCTATACTTCATTGGGACCAGGCGGGAATCCTGGCACTTCCAACCCCTAAAACCACGGGGTTTCTTGTAAATATATTTAAACGATTCATTACTTCATCTGCCCACAATATGACTGCAATTTGATGATTCCGCAATGGATAAACGTGATTGTGATTGTGATTTTGAGAAAATACAAATGATAATTTAGGTTTTTCCTAAACACGGGGAATCCCCAGTGGAGATTTTAGCTCCCGGTGAACTTTGCCTTGGCTTGCAGTATTTGGAAGGCTGTGTTGGTCTGTGCTTCTCGAACTTTGAGGGAAGAACTAAAAGATTTGATTTTTCCTCTTACGTTCAGCATCCGATAGGATCTTTATTTTAGTGAGATGCGGGTTTAGTAAACAAGCTTCTACAAGTGTATTGAGTCGCGTATTGCCAAGCTGCGAATTGGGCGTGGGTTATGTGGCAGTTACGCTCGTGAGAATGTTTGTGTGCTTGCTTGCTTACTTCCATCTACCATTTAGCTGTGAAGCAGCATCGGACTGCTATTTTGCCAATGCAGAATCTCACTACATGATGCATTCAGCCAAGCATAGGGTCTCGGGCTTTCCTTTACATTTTCAATATAAGAATAGCGAGCCAAGTTCCACTGCTCGGTCGCCGAACCGGGAGTCTGCGGCTCTCAGGTCATTTTGAATGAAGTGATCCTATAAGATTGAGAAGGCGTTCTATTCGCAATGTCGATCCTTCCGTTTCTCAAAAGTTGGATTCGGATTACAACAGGAAAGGCGTAGTAGTACAATAGGCATAAGAAATGGCAACTCGTGTTTTATTGCCACCAATTAATCCATTTTCCCTCATGGATTATATCTCAAGAGCGCGGTCGGTATGAAATATGTCTAGCCTGTAAGCATGCTTCAGTTTTAATTGGTATAACTTAATCTCCAAGTGATATTTGGGCGTTTGAATATTGAATGCAGCTGCCCCGGTGGTTGAGAATTCTCAGGGAGTTTGGGGGCCATGGAGGATGATAAGAAGGTAATCTTCGTCTTACAGTTCTTTTATCCTTTCTCGGCTTGCCTTGAATGGCATTCAAAAATGAGTACTTCGGCCGTGGTCCCAGCTGTGTGTTACAGTGCTTGCAGTATGAGAATTATTTTCCTTATAATCATGTGATGCTAATTCACTCATCTAGACAATGCATACGTCGAGGCGTTGAAAATAGGCAAGGAGCCAGCATTGTGCTCAAATTCGCCATTCAACAACGAGTACAGCTCTTGCCAGGAGTGCGTTGCAGCAAATAGCTCAGACCCAGCTGCGGTGAACAAGAATTATTTGGAACCTCAATTTCGACAGTTCTTTGAATATTGTGCGTCAATAAATGCATCCTCGATAGCATCGAGTGCGGTAGAGAGTACAACAGTCGCGACAACCTTGAGTGTCGCCTCCTCACTAATTTCCTCGCTCCCAAGTTTCGCGGCTACTTTTTTGAGTTCTACTTCCACTCCCTCGGGGTCACCATATGCAACCATCACAGCCACCAATACCCAAGGTATCTCATTATTCAACGGAAGCACGATTACCGTCACCTTTTCTAATGTAATAACATTATGGACCCAAACAAGCTCCGGTAAGTTAATACTGATCCTTCCAAATGCGGCACACTAATTGTATTCCAATTAGCTTCGTTCTCCTCCCCAACAAGCGTAGAATCTAAATTGACCCCTGGCCATGCGCAATTTAACGGTATAGTTGTTGGCTCCATTTTTGGCGGACTTTCGATTATTGCCTGTGGGATGATCTATTGGAAATTTTGGAGGCACCGGCATCTGCGAAACTCAAGAATCGGAGCCGGAATTGGTGATGAAACTGGCCCTGAGAAGGCGCAATTACATTCAGATTGTGTTCCTCCCAAACCCCCCGAAGAGATTGACGGGTCACCAAAAGGTCCAGTTGCAGAATTGCCGGCTATAGAAGCTGTTGTAGAGATGCCGGGGAGCGTCAACTACTTGCCCAGGTAGGTTGGGTGACTTCGAGTGGTCCTATAATAAATATTGTGTTGGAGTATATTGTAATACGTAAGTTCATGGCGCGTCAGTTTGTCCCAAGTTATTGAAAAATGGATACTGAATTACCGAATAGCTCGTTTCCATCGACGTCGGATTTATGGGCAATGAATCTAACTCGTGGTACTCTGTGGCCTCAAGCTCATACATCTCTTGCCATGGGTCTGATAATTCAACCGGTCGTTCCACGGTCATGAGTTCGGGCATGTTTTCAATCCTGGTACGATGACTGGATAGAATATTGAATGACATCGGTTTCGTGGGTTCGAAAACGAAAGCCGATCTCATACGGTTTTTGACGAATATTATCATGCAGATAGCTAACAGAATTCCAAATATTATGGAAGGCGCGACGAAGATAGGCGAAGAGCCATGTTTCGAGCCAATGTTTTCTAAGACCGGTGCATACTTAGTCCTGGGGCTGAAATCGAGACATGCAAGACTTCCTCCAGGAGTGTTGATGGATCCAAGCTCTGATGGTATGCGACTACAATTCCAAGTACCATTTTTCATCGCGCCATGAAGCGAAGGAGATAGAATCTTCAAGGAGGGCAATGGTATTCTGTTTAAATTAGTACAGTGACGAGTATATAATTTCCCACGGGTAATACTAAAGGATCGATCAAAACATACTTTGTGAAAGTGCCGTTTATCACAGCGAGTCGACCACGAATTTCCGCTAAACTCGTTAAATTGATATGCATCAAGTCTTTGCTACCGGAGATCTCTAGATCTTTATCGACATGTATTAAGGCTGGCATAGAAATATCCTGCAAGTTTCTGTTTCCTGTGACTTTAAGTGATGAATTGCCGATAGGTATGTTGTTTCCAATATAAAAACTCTCGCTATGCTCGAATAACGCAACACGTTGCAGAAGTGGCAGAGAAACTGTCCGCAAATTGTCGTTTCCAATAATTTCGAAAATTTCTTGAACGTACTCGAGTTTCGGAGCCGAATACGACGTGAAGTGGTTAGATGCCAAAGTTAGCATGCCACAAAACTCCAAAGCTGGCATATGTACTTCAGTAGCCCCGTATATCTCTCCATTAAAGAAAGTTTTGGCAGAAGAGTAGACTTTCAATGAAGGATCGGAAGGTGGAGCTTGAACGTGAAAATAGCTTGCATTGGATACATCAATCAGCTTGAGGCCTGGGTTGTCGATTGCTTGGAGAGAATGAACAGCGCCCATGTTTGGCAGAAAATCCGACGCAAATCGCACATTTTCGATATTAGCGTTTTCTACCACAACCGTTTCTGGAAATTCGATCTTTAGAGGAGAGGATATGTTTTTGAGGTTCAAAGTGTGTATGGCCTTCAGTCGAGGAAAGCTCCAGGAGTTCGGTATATCGACATTAGCAATCGTCAAGTCGTGTGCTATAAACCGAAGCGTCGAAGAGGAAACGCTCCGGAAAGGGGGCCCCCAATTACCAGATACAATTGCTCCAGCTACCTGAAGGCCTTCTAATGAGATATGTTCGTTTTTGTCAGTGTCGGCCAAAAATATACGGCCGGGAAAGTATCTGCATGCCGAAACTATGGATGCTTCAGCTTGATCCGCGGCATTGAAAAAAGATCGAGAACATATGCTGCCATCCTTAGGCTCTGTAAGACAAATCACCATTTAAGTCAGCATGAACTGTGTCGTTTATTTGGGATTTACGTACGATAAAAATTCCACATGCCGTGAGAGCTCTCTCAGAAGACGACCAAATGCAAGGAGAAATCAATTGACGCGAAACAATAATATCAAAAAATGAGAATAATAGTACCATAACTAAGTGATAGAAAACAACACCTATACTAAAAAAAACAATCAATATGGGCATTGCTGATAGCTTACTTTGTTGGGGGCTAGTGCTTACATGGAGATGGGCTTTGCCAACTACTTCAGTCTTCTCGCCTTCTATGATTACTGGCTGGTTTAGCAGTTCAACCCCTAATTGGTATTTTCATCAAGTCATAGAGAATTTTAGGGCTATCTATATGGAATATTAGAACTTTCCTTTCGAAGTAAATTTGGGAATGCTACCTTTAAAATATTCAATAATGCGACAATACACTTTTGAAGAAAACATTTTTTTTTGAGCGGCACAAAAAGACCAACCGAAACAGACTCAGGTTATCAAATGGGAATCGGCCCCTCATGAAAGCTGCCTCTACATAGCAAAGGCCATATCGCTCAAATTGACAAGCAAAGGGAGGATAAGAGATGGATAAAATGACATCACAGCGAAATCCCATGAGATTCATCGTCCTAGATGCAGTCTTGGACTAATATCGCTTATCAACTATCAATCATATGCTAGAAGCTAGAAGCTAGAAGTTAGAAGCTAAAAGCTAGAAGCTAGAAGCTAGAAGTTAGAAGCTAGAAACTAAAAGCTAGAAGCTAGAAGTTAGAAGTTAGAAGCTAGAAGCTAAAAGTTAGAAGCTAGAAGTTAGAAGCTAGAAGTTAGAAGCTAGAAGTTAGAAGCTAGAAACTAGAAGCTAGAAGCTAGAAGCTAGAAGCTAGAAGCTAGAAGTTAGAAGCTAGAAGCTAGAAGCTAGAAGTTAAAAGCTAGAAGCTAGAAGCTAGAAGCTAGAAGCTAGAAGCTAGAAGCTAGAAGCTAGAAGCTAGAAAGCGTCCGGTGTCTGAGACCGGGTGGTCATCATCGAGTTACGTAAGGCTGTTAACATAATTGAGGTATTCGTAACATTATGGATGCCGAAGAGAGAGTAATTGTGCTCGGCTGGAGAAGATTGGGAAACCAAATTAGTCAGATTGGACTTGAACGCGTTGTTATCAGAGGAAGTTTTGCGCTTGAAAACAGGACAACTGGAAAACCTTGCACTCATGTCAATTGGCAGAACTTCAAAATACCAGACTCGGCATTGAACGGACTTTCCATCATGAAAGCTGTGAAGCTGCTGATCGCGAGCGAAAGCCAATGAAACATTATCTGGCAACATCATATGAGTCTGAAACGGGCGACCAGAGGTCCATAAAGTCTTTTCAATGGAAAAGAACTGTGAAAATCAACAACCACTATGACCGAAAACATGTCTTCGGTGTGATTATATGAGGGTAAGTAAATATATCATCATATGAGACTACTCACAGGTGGATAGATTCTTAGCCATCACACAATAGCCAATAAAACTATGTGTCACGTAGATGCTGTAGCACATACACTGTATGAGAAACATGAGTAAACCAGAGAGAATTAATGGAAAAAGTGAAAAGAAGGCTCGGCCCACGCCGCTGCCATCAGGACTAAAATTTCCAAATTGTTATTTCCCGTCAACCTTGTCCGTCAAACCCGCATACATCATCTGAGAATGTGACCAACAACGCCCTGCTTTGCAGCTTGCGCACCCACACCTCATATTTTCCTTGTAACTTGTGAACTTTTGCTACTGAAGAAGCGGTTTGAAAGTTAAACACTTGGTACTTGGATTGACCGATTGCTAAGCTACCAATGCAGTACTGTGAGCGAGCATGCAGAATGCCCCTCGTATTGTGGAACTTGATTTTTTGAGCCGGATTTCGTTCCGGGAGTTGAGTTCAAGTGGGGCTCTGTCATTCCTCAAATACCCAATGGCATCTTTATCGATGCCAAGTAGCCAGTCACGTTAAATACACGTGATTATTAGCAGCTGACGGGATTGGCCAGGCAATTACGTACAACATGCAAATGCATCTTGTACGCACAAAATCAAACAGACAGAACGGACTCTCAGTGGATCAATCATTGCTGCGAGTAATACTTCGTGATCCACTTGCACTTTATATACCCGCCGACACTAGGGCTGATATGGAGTGCTGAAAGGGATGCATTACATCGTGACAGGATTAGTGTGCATGCATTTTGTTGGCTCGATGTCAAGATTGCTAAATAGAGAACGAAGGGCAGATTAACAGAAGCAAGCAAGCGGAGAAATAGATGATCGTAAATGCATGTTCAAATGGGGCTTTTACTTGGTAGTTCTGCCATCTGCCATGGGTGACGGAGGTTGGAGGGGGACAAGACGATTGATTGGAACGATCGTCTGTGCGACGGCTGCAGATAGCACGGACGGTAAAATAGCTGGATATAAGCAGAAAGGGTGTGAGAGGCACAAAAGTAGCAACGGTAGGTGTGATAGAGCAAGGGTAATGTGCCGCCTTTGGAGAGAAAAAATAATCGGACGGTGGTCGAGTCGTCGATGACTTGTGACCTACGGTGCTCAATTGTAAATATTGACCGAGAGAAGTGGAGAATGTTTGCTAGTGAAGCCGTTGAAAATCTTAACTTTGTAGTGATACTTCGTATGAAGCCGAATGGGGAGATCGGATGCGAGAAGTCTTGAGCATGATTGTGCTCAAGTGGGCATTAACTAATATGCAACAAGGCTGGCAGTCGGATATCTCAAGACGTAGTCTATCCACAAGCAAGTTTTGCAGAACTTGGACATGTCTTCCTACCTGTCACGACGCTGTGGCTAACTTGTACTTGCTTCATCATTCCTTCATCGATTCTTTATTCTGAAAACATTAGTTAGATGATTGATCAGATTTCTTCTGCAACTAAGAATTCTTCCATTGCACTTGTGCGACCCCTAAATATCGTACTGCTTTGCTGACCGCATCGAAGAATCATTTACTGAAGTAAATGCTTGTGATGGCTGAGGGCTAATGACAACCTGATGACTACCTTTTCATCCGATATAGGAAAGAGATACGCAACTCGATATTATCCGTGTCGACGCCTGCAGAATCATTCGACGCACTTGACTTACCTAGTTCATTTAAACATCAATGCCAGTCTCCAACTCGACTCTACTTTCCGTCAACGACGTCGAGTCGTCAAGTATTTCTTGTTGTCATCATGATGAGCTCTACTTCATTCTGTTCCCTTGCAATTGATCCACTCTCTGGCAAGTTTTTGATAATGTACAGTAGGGTAGATCTTAAGAAACATATCCACTCTTCATTATCGATAAAAGTATCCATCCATCACAAGCATCACTGTTCAAGGATAAAAAAAATGTTGTGATGGGGATTTCGTTATGATAGGGTGGATGTTTGCGTTTGTTCTCCCACCAGTACGACCCCAAATTAAGCGAAGAAATTTTGTTGGTCTTTCTCGACGTCTAAATGGTCACAAATGGCAAGGATTTAGTCGCCAGAATACTATATTCGCACTAGCTCCCGTCCATTCAACATATTCACCTTGCTTACGCGCCCAATGACTGCAGCTCACCTTGATCATCGAATCACCTTATTTTTCCTTGAGTTTTGTCAATTGGGTCGTATAATTCGTGGAGTCCGAATGTACGGTAATCTAACCGGACTGCATGCACATACGCCGAGTAACGAACGAACTAACTGACTTCCCCTCATCAATGGCTGCAGCCTTCCCCTTGTTCAATATTGCACTATTGCATGCGGACGGGATTTGCGGGATTCTAAGATTGTACCAATTCTGCGCCTTACTATGAGTAGTTCTATGGTGGGCCTATCCAATGATCAATCCCAATGGCTATGATGAATGTCTCTTCCTCTGCGACCATAAAGGGACGCTGTGCCCCCTCTCAAAATATCTTCTTCTCCTCAGCAAGCAGTCAATTCATTCTCAAGAGCTAGTCTCCTTCATTTTTCGCCCTTTTTTGTTTTTCTTCATCTTTTTGTTTTTTCCCCGTTCCCAAAGAGCTGTGCTCTGTAATATCATACCAAAATCTTTACATTCTAATCATTCTATCAAGTTGCCGGTCAACTTTTTATTAATTTTTTATTCGCAAATCCATACAATCCGAAATTAACCACCAAAGACTAGTCTCTTCTTGCTCGAATCAGCCAATTTCAGTGAATTGAATTTTCATCTTAGTATTTCGCATCAAAATCGATCAAAATGGCAGCTATTCAATTATCATTCTCTCTCCGTGTTTCTTCCAGTGTTAAGACCGTCCATTTGCTTGGTAGCTGGGATAACTATGCTGGTCAACTTCCACTCGCTAAAGACAAGACTTCTTCAAAGTCAGGTAGCTGGAAAGGTACTTTCAGATTTCAAGGCACCACTCTTCAACCAGGTCAAAGATATTGGTATTACTACATCATCGATGGATACCATGTCTCACACGACCCTGCCGTCTCATCAACCACCGAACCAACTACCGGTCGCGTCTTGAACATCCTCGATGTCCCAGTCGAAAAGTCCTCAAGCCGATCATCCAAGTCCAGTTCATCAAGCTCCAAGCATTCTTCCAGCTCATCATCCAAGCATTCTTCCAGTTCCAAATCATCACACTCTTCACATTCATCTTCCCGCAGAGAATCCCGCCGCGACTCACATCTCAGCGTTGACATTCCTAAAGGTCGACCCCTCTCCATCTCTCAAATCAAATCTCCTAAACCCATGTCTCCACACGCCACCAAGCACATCCTCGAAGCTGATTACGCTGCTGGTCCAACTGTCGATGAATTGACCGCACGTTTTGGTGCTGCCACCATGGATGAGTACGATTATGATTACGATCTTCCAGGCTCACCATCTTCATCCGTTGGCTCCACCATCTCCGACACCAGTGGCACAAGCTCGCCATCTTCAGCTTCGAGCATGAGCGATTATTCATCAGGTTCTAACACATCATCCTGCACCTGTGAGAGATATGGAATTACGAGAAAGGGGGACAGAATCAAGTTGGATTGTGGAGGTTCTCGATGCGGATCCAGCGATTCAGAGTCCTGTAGCTCAGAGGATGAGGCTGATTACTCACGATCATCCCGCAGAAATGGAATCGTTGTCCGTCGATGAATGAGCACCCAATGATCCTGGACTGGAAATCCAACACAACACTCAGACGCAAACACATGCTACAGAGAGATGTGCCATTTTCACACCTCGCTCAAATATTCACCTCATTGCAAGTTTTCGCATCCAATTAAATCAAAAATCACGAAAAATATGCATGCATGCATCACGTCAAGTCTGGTACTTGTCATGATGTATGTCCCACAGGAAACCGAATCCGCGGCGCAAAACGAAATCAGCGAATCATTCGCGAATTTCATGTACACTCAGCAAACGACAAGTTTTCATGGAACTATTTACTGTACTTCTTCAATTTTTGGGAAGGAAAGGAAAGTTACCACATGAAGAGGAGGAAAAGGGGACGATAAATTGCCAGAAGGGGGGGAGGGGGGACGGTGCAGGATAACGGTAGACACATACTCTCATGATTGAATGAGATATGACAGGTCTTTTATTGGTAATGAAACATGATGGTCATGATTCATGATGATGAGAAATATTGGCACGACAGATTGGATAATGATTATGTGTCAGGTCATGATAACGAGATGATAGATGGATGGGATAGAGGACAATTGAATCTGTTCCACACCATGCCTTTTTAATGCCTTTGATTTGTGTGATGTGATGTGATTGCAAGTTATTTTAATCTGCTGGTCGCCAACCCTTGGCCTTTGAAGTGTTTCATGGCTCAGTGATTCGCGGCAAATTTTAATTGATGGTGCATTGCCAATTGCCCAATAGAAGTCCCATATAAAGGTAAGTTTAGTACCGACTATACATACTCTCATCAATGCATAACTTCATGGGTGGTTTGATAGCTTAATTAGACCCCAGGCCTCACCCGGTTTTGGTCATCTACCACCGGCCCTCGACCTCCTACGAAACTTCTTCAACCTCGGATTTATCCATTAATAGTCTTTCTTTTTAACAATACAAGGATAAGGAATTCCAAGTCTTGAATAACCCGAATTATAAGTTGAATTATTCGCTAACCAGAACTGTTTCAGGTGCGGATGTTGATGTAGCTGTAGACGTTCCATAGATTGATTTGTATTCGAATAATCCACTTTACTATATACATTATGAGCACTTATTCTCGTCTTGAGTACACAAATTTATATATCCATCTAGGGCTTCGAGTCATCTTCGTTTCATGAATCAATATCTCTCCACTGCCATCCTCTAGGGTGTCTTAAGTTAGGGCAATTCGTTCTTTGTCCAAATATTCATTTGGTGCCTATCATCCCTTTCTCTCACACCCAAGTTAGTTTGATACTAGAATTTATGACCAAATTAGACCTATAAGATGGAAGAAGTAACATCCATGGAATTTGTCTCGTAGTCAACAATCTTTGATCACAATTTGTGACAGAAATCATCTATTTGCTTCCTACCAGTTTGGGAATTTTGATCTTTTACACCTACCAAGTGTTAATACCGATAGCCCATCAAAATACCCTCTTGTGTATCAAAAGCTCTTAAATATCATTCCTTCATCAAGCATAGCCAGCTTTATTCACTGCGCCTATCTTCTTTCCTAAGATCCCCTCAGTAGCTCAAGTTAGTCAAGTCATCCACGTACGTAGGTAGTTTTTATGCCTAGTTAAATCCACTTCATACTATTAGATCTTCAATATAATTCCATCACCAAATCAACCCAGACCTTTCAGCCCATCTATGCTACTTATTCCTGGCTCAACCAACTACTCATAGAAAATCAGATAGCACATCGGATCCTTTTTCATGTGCTATAATATTTAAACTCTGCCTACAAGAACCTCCTCGGTCTGTCTCTGTGCCAATTTGAAATCATGGCCCTGCTAAGTAAATGCTTCTCAACCAAAACCCACCAAACTGCCACTGAGAAGAAGTACATTGATCAAATGACCAGATAGCAAACTAATGTTCAACTCTAGAGTTCCGTCCAAGATACACAAGAATGCTGACAATAGCTGATCAACAAACAAGTAATCTTGATTTGGTGGTACTCAACTCCATCCGGAGATGAAAAATGATGATATACTTAACTCCTTCAACAATTTCTAATCTTACTAATCTCAGCACGATAATTCGTCTCTCCAATAATTAGACACCAGCTGGATCATGAAATTGCTCACTCATTAATGTTCTAAATTCTCAGTCTGTAGGCTTTTGTGAACAACTGACCTCAGCAGTCAGCACTGAATGCTGACTGATTGATCTTTTTGAAAGAAACTTCGGCCATGAGTAGGCGCTGTCGCCGCCGAGGAAACAAAGAACAAGTATAAGACGAGAATATTATGTGTGCGCCGAGAACTACCCAGCCAGCCATTGTCAAGCCCTTGGACGATACATGAATTGATGCTGTATAAAATGCGACCTTTGCAAAATTTGTGACCAATTGCCAAGACAGGAACTCTACAAACTAAACTCAACTACATTAACTGGATTATGGGTAAGATCCAAGTTGAGGTGAGGCAGATACGAGAATGATTCCAGGTCACTGATGCGTTGAGCGCGGTAAACGAAGCTATTTCCAGCTGTGGAACGATAGTTCGTCTCAGGTTAGACGCTGCAAGAGGGCGTTCTACTCCCCGAAACTATCCTAATCGATGGCGCTAGCAATTCTCTTCAACATGATACATTCATGCACAATGGAGGATACGCTTCGGTAATCGACTTGACGGCCAGGGTTACTAAACTCGCTAACGAGGTAGCCCATTCCTTATCGCTACAAGCCAATGAGAAAGCACCTCAGAACCAGGTCGGCATACCGATTGATGAGTCGGCTCACACAGCAAATGAATTTCGAAAAATCCTTCGAGCTCTGGTTACCTCTGGCCTCGTCGCGTACGCTAAGGCCTCTCCGCTGTACATTACATACTCAGTGGCAAGCAGAGCCGCAAATTCGGCATGGAGTAGGATTATTGCTGGGCGTTGATCGCAACAATGGAGCTTGAGGATGTTGCTGTCGACTACAAACTTCCCATGGATGACATCAAGAGGATCTTTTTCACAGCATTATTTGAGAAATATCAATGGTCAATGCGTTTATTGCCCCAGCCTTTGTTTTTTGTGAACAAAGGGCAGTCAGCAAACGGTTTTAAATGGATCAATATCGTGGATGGCCTCTTGATTCCAGTTGGAGTGTTTGTAGATTCACAAATAGGCTTAGCATCCAAGAGTATTCTACCACACTTATCACTTGACAATGCGAACACGGTGACTGTTCAGCCACCTAGAGCAAGCCAAACTTTTACTTTGTGGAAGAATTTGGATATCAATTGGTATCTACATTGTGTCCAAACAGAAGCAGGAGTTGAGATTCGTTCCCCGACATCAAAGACAAACCCCACACCACATATCTCTGACGCGGTCCTTTTCAAGCGAGAGGATCTCGGCAAGAACGACAAGGCTGCTGCTACATCTATCGGTATGAGATGCATCGCTATTATGGGGTTTGGGACAAAACAGGCCAAAAAGTCTGCCGGCGTGTTTGGTAGAATCGTGGATGTCTGGTTTGTAGGCGGAAGCACAGTCGAGGTTTCAAGTTTGGAGCTCCACTCGTGGGCACCTTGAACAAAATCCACTGGGGCTGGTGGGTAGACGTCCACGGTTTAGGATGAAGTTGAGTATGGAGATTTTGTTGAGAAGGCTTTGTTGATTGGAATGAGTTTTTTTGGTAAATCATGTTGAATTTTTAATGCTTTTTTTTCTTTCGGAATTTTGAGTAGAAGAATATACTTGCGGCCTACATGGTCAAGGATATGAGTAATGTACCGCCTCGTGACATCTGCATTCATCTTAATGAATTATTTAGTTGTCATACAAAGGCAACTCTGCGGGCAAATATCAAGAACATCAATCTCCCGATCCCACAGCAATCTTGAATATCCAAGTCATCCCTTATTTAGCTAAGACATCGATATTACTACCTTAAGAAAATGTGGCAGAGAATAACGGGACGAACATCAATCATTGGCTAGTCACACTTCTACGTGTGGGGAGGAACAACGCCATTCGACGAGATGATGTTTGATGCAAGGCTGGCCAGACTATAATGGAAGAATCTTTCAAGTGTTTCTCCCGAGTTCCGGCAATGGAAGATGTAATAGTGCCCGCTTTACCAACCTCACCATGGGCGATTTTCACTCTCACAATCAGAGGCCCTAGATCTGGCTCGGCGAAAGTGATATGTTTCCTGAGCCAGCACTTGGATTTCTTTCCACCATGGGGAACAATACCAAGGATCAAGACTGAACTACGTTTCGAAGAAAAGCACACGTGGATATGAAAGCTCTTTTGAGAGAGCCAGACTTGTCAAATAAATATTCGTGAAAGTAGTAACTCAATACTGCTTAGGACGAACCAGAGAGTCCAAATCCCGAAGGTCGCACATGTGTGGGAGTGGGGAATCCCAGTTTAGAGTTTGGTGATTCGATTGCGGCTATAGCGTGATCACTGGTGCCTTTTGTGGTGAGACAGGGTATGGATGAGCGGTAGAGCCCTGTAGGGGGGTGTATATAGATGGCATTCTGTGTGGACAGGCGATAGAGGAAGACGGGGAATGGGGAGGGATCATCTTGGAATAGTATAGATTGGCTTGCATTGATGAATCAGAACTGTAAACTTTTCAGTTCGAGCGGCTGAAGTACTGACCTAGCTCCAGTGAGTTAAACTTCGAATACAGGCCCCAATAAGCCTACCCGGGTATGTGCATTCAGAAGCTGCAAGCAAAACGCGAAGTAAAAGAGAAGAAGTAGAGACACCTTGAACGAGTACCATGAATTTTTTGAGGAGTCAGAGGTGAAGTGATACTTTCCACCAAGTTGAACTTCTCTAGTTTGAATTTCGGTTTCCTGGAGTTGCGATGCTACTATGCATGGGGAGCTCGTTTATTTCATTCCCCTACTACCACGCGATCCCATGAAACTGTACTTCGTTGGCAATCATAATGTTCTTCGGTGCCCTCAGATCTCCGCATTATAGTGTCCGCACCCATTTTTCCTTTCTCCCATCTTATATTTCTAGTGCATTTCTTCTCCCCCCTTTCATACCAGTACACCATCCCCCTCCCCCCAACACCTCCTAAATACCCTGTCTCTATGCCTCTCAAGATTTCTCCACTTGCCCACTCCCTCTGCCAATCTCTTATCACCCTTCCCCCACCCCAACCCCTCATCACCCAACAACCATGTATAAGCGAAAACGCTCGCATCGAAGAGGCCCGGCGCATCCCCAGAAAACCATTTCTCCTCCCCTAGTAGCAAACTAAGTGCTTCCCATGCTCTGTCCGCCTCTCTGTAAATCATTTCCTGGTCAATAATTTCTGCGCTCTTGCGCAACTCAGATTCGGCTGCGGAGCGCAGTTGGTGGGCCGTGTAGAGGCGAACTGGGAGAGAGGAGGATGTCGGGTCTATGTAGAGGGGAGCGGCTATCGCGCGGAAGTTCGAGGGGGTTAGATAAAGAGAATGTAGCTTGGGAAGGTTAGTCGGGTCGTCAAGTCTAATACTGGGCAAGCAAAGAAACGTACCCAAGCATTTCTAATATTATGATCGATTAGAGCTTGATAAGCTTCCAATTTTCTACTCTTTGGTTCAGGGACTTTCTTTCCTTGTTCCTTTGCATATTTCACCAGTCCGTTACTCGGTATTGGAAGGTATTCATCGTGTGAAGAATTCGATTTAATGCCTGGTAAGAGGAAAGGTAGGACACCAGTAGGTGAAGCATGATTATTTGAAGAAACAATATTATGATTAACTCCTGCGAGATTTAAAAATGTCTGCCCATACCGTCAGCCTCGTAGTTTTTCATTTGATATTGCTTGCTCCAATCTCTACATAGGTAGACATACCTGCCACTTCAAACATCCCGGATTAAAACTTGGTCTGCCTCCATTCTCTTCCTCGCCCTCTCTACAGAAGACATATAAACTGGGCAATCTAGCGTCTCTATCATTCCTTCTACCCTTTGCCCCAGGACTCCTTTGTGGCAATTCGTTTGCTGGATATGTAACAACAGGAACTTTATCAAACAACTTCTTAACCGGTCTAGGTATACTGAATAAATCCTTCACGGCATTTGTCTGTCGGGTGAAATTGGATTGATTGTAAGTGGTATCTTTCTGGGTAGCCGAGCCATCTTTTCTCTCATTCTGCTTCGGCCTCGCAGACGAGGTTGATTCATGTGAAGGAGGCATAGCTTCCCTTGCCAATCTCGAATGGTTCAGATAGAGTAGACCAGGGTAATATCGAATCAGAACAACAATGATCGTGACTATGCTATGACTAGGGACCTTGGTAGTTTCGGCGCGTCTTCCGATAGTTTCCTCTTCTCTGATGGGATGGGACACAAATTAAAATGATGAGGCTGCCCGCTGGCCTACCGCACCGACTCGACTAATTTCATTTGTTTAATTTTTTCCAATTTTTTTCTGGATAGCCGCGACATGGCAAATTTCAATGCGAAGAAAAAGGGCCGAGGAACGGCAAGAACGGAGGATAGGATAAGATAAGGCACCTTTGCATTTCCAATAATCTAGTTACAACTTACAACTCTCCCTAGTCCTGGTGAGTGTGAGCTGTTAGCACCAGGTACGAGACGATACGTATATTTACCGGAATGTACACCTAAATGCCGAAGTATCTCCCGTTTTTAATTGATGGAAAAAATGGATTTATCCGTCAAATGTAGGATGCCAGATTGGCTCTGGTATCTGGGTTCTAGGTACCTAATGAGCGGATTGAGGGATTGAGGGATTGAGCCATCGAAAAATCAATATTGAAAAGATGTCGTGAAGAATATCGAGCATTACCGGGTAGGAAAGCTAACAGTATTACAGTACTTCGTACATACGGTGTAAGTACTTGGTGTGGTCCCATATTATATTACCACCGAAATAGCAACCTCCATATATGATATATGATGTATATGTATATAATGCATCTCTGGCGTGAGAATGATGGAATGATATTGGATGAGATGAACTGCCTTGGAATCTTTTTAAAGATCTTGGATGCATGAACCTACAAGGGATGAAAAAGAACCCCCGAATCATAAGAAATGGGTCTTTGGCTCAGGTACGATGCGTACAGAATGCATGTAAGATTTATTCTGACATGCAGGACAATAAGAGTGCTAGTATGTCAGTGAAGGAAATATCGTAAGCGCAAGTGAGAAAGATAGGAAAGAAAGACAAAAACGTGTATATACAAAAGGGGGCAACAATTTACTAGCCGAGCCCTTCTCGAAACATCGTCATTCTCATACTCTCACACTTTCACATTCTCATACATTATGATACATATACACACAGTATATCGTACATACCTACATCCATTAACCTCTTATCCGACCTCGCAACATGGAAATCGTTGTACCTCGGATGAACAGAAAAGAAACGTGTGATCCGTTTCGGTTCCACTGCGATAAGGCTCTTAGTGACTCTCACTCACGGCGGGATGAAATATTAACCCGAAAGAAAATGCTTGCGAAGTGGCTAACTTACGACTAACTCGATAGTGATATGGGGAAATACTACCATAAAAATGGATTAGTTCTTCGATAAATCGGTACGAGGACCTTGCAATTGCGGAGAAAACAAAGCGGTCTTTTCTCTTTGCCCATGTCATAAATGGAGTTAGCAACATATGTACCTAGTAGGTAGCCGATAACAAATACTTTGGTAAAAATCAAATGAAAAACGGTTGTGGGATATTTGGAGTCAACAACCAATTAGATTTGAATTTACCCTCATAGAGAGGATACTTCTGAGACAATAATCGATAACCCTGAATTATCCCCATTCAAAATCGTAACTCGGATGATGATGCTCCTTCGCTGTCTGTCTAATTGTCAAAAATATGTTTACCGAAAGGAATCCCTTCTGAATCATTGAGAGAGACCCTTGAGAATATCATATTCAACCCACTTCCAAACCTTGCTTGTCTTGCTGAACCCCTTCAATCTGAAATTGTAAATAAAGAAAAGAATTTCGTCACTTGATCATCCTGATTCAAATACTCAACAATTCCTTCTTGTCCTCAAAGGAAGTCACTTGAAACAAAGGACCTGGCTCAAATCATCACCACCCACATCTCGACCGACCTCTCCCACGAACCACTTTCCCACATCTTCTCCAACAACGAGAAATCTACCGAGTACTTAAGAAGCACTCCGTGTCCGCTTCACGTTTCGATTACCATCCCACCTCAAATCCAAGTTCCCTTCCTACCAATCTTGCACTCACCCAGCCATTTTACCCCTCACCTCCATCCCTCTGGCTCAAGTTGACATCTTTGTTTCTGAATACACTCTCACACTATTTCTTTCCAAATTGACACTTGACACATCCTCTCGCCCATCGTCATATCGCAGGCCACCGATCCGGTATCAATCTACGTACTTCGAGTCAAGCTTTCTTCGGAATCTCTTGTCCAAGTCCCAAAACAAGACCGATCGTCATATACGATCCAAACCATCTTCGATTCCCACAATAAGTCCGGGGTTTGAGTTTAAGATTACCCAGTCTAAATTGCGCAGGAGAACCACTTGAAGAATTTTGAGTCTTAGTTCGACCGAGGTATACGCATTTTGGGAGTTACAAAAAATCCAAGAGCAAAGAGCAAGAAAAACGAGTGTGGATTCATACGTTACGTCGTTCAGATCATTCAGATACTTGAATACCGATTTATATATATACATATATATCTCCTACCGAAAAAATAGAGAAAGTTCTTCATATTCAAAATCTGCTCTTCTAACCCCGCTCTTCGTTCCAAACACAACAAAGAAAAATACACTTTTCTATCTACCTGCAACCAACCTTATTTCCCCAAAGAACGCAAAAATGAACGCTCCTCTCACATCACCAACCCGTACAACCTCTTCAGCAAATTACTTCCAATCCTTCCCAACCGGCCCCTCGAAATCGTCCACCTCCTTCTCTTCCTCCAGCGGCCCAACATCCGCACCTCAACCCCCCGCACCCCAAGCGCCCCAGCGCTCCTCAAGTCAAGATGAAACCTCCCCGTTTCTCAAAGATTTCAACCTCGTCGCCGAAGCAGCCAAGAGGGCACAAATGGCATGTCTGATGCGAGATATGGAGGGCTGCGGATTGTAGATTTTGGAAACATGGAGAATGGTGATGTTGACGCGCGTGCGAAGATGACGATATGCAATGGGTAGCACACCTAACCTACCCATCGATGCGAATCTGCACCAATCCATCGTCCAGAAATGGAGTATTGAAACACTCGCACTGCGAACACAAGATGAAACAGGAGAGAAAGAGAAGAAGAGAAGCGATGCGTAAACAGAAATCTATCATCTAGATCCGTTTCCCAGTGCACAAACCGCATATCTCGCTTCCCTTCCCCGAACCCCTTCATCGACATCTACACTCTCTCACAATTTCGAAATCTCAGCACACACCACGTCACATCACATCACATACTCTCCATCCAATCCACCAACCAACCCACCAACCAACCAACCACTCCTCAAAATAACGAAACCACGAGTTCAAGACAGGCGGCGACGGCGGCGGCGTTTTGGCATTCGGCATTTGGTATCTATGATATAGCATGGAGCATACCAGGACTACACATGGTGTTTTTTGGCGTTTCCTTTTTTTTCTCTCCTTTGCCTTTCAATTTTTTTATCATCATCATTATTATTATTATCATTATAGCAAGCATCGATTGATTACTTAATCCAATCCAATCCAATCCAATCCAAATATTATACAAAACTTTCCACCTCGATATTAATCACCCATCTATCTGGCTGGTGACTCACGTTACTATTAATTGTTATGAGACAAGAGGGAAGGAGACGAGAGACGAAGAGAAGAGAGATATAGATGGATTGTTGGAGAACTCAAGCTGGAATCGGGATCACACTCACACTCACGTGTATACATTATATTTATTATATACTATCACCAGTAGGTGCATGGACTGACGGGACACTTCCCAATTTTCGAAATTTCTAATAAATTCATTTTTCAATTATTAGATATCAAAACTTATAATTTGATTGTTTCAAATCTAATGAATGATTATAACAACTTTAAAGATATATAATATAATATATCAAGAGATTTTCACAAATCCATTTTTGCAGTGTCCCGTCAGTCCATACACCCACTGGTGCATCATCCCAGATAATAATACCAGAATATTTTACACGCGAAAACTGCTTCTTGGTTTGAGATGGCTATCTACTAGGTAGTATTCACTTTTGAGATTATGTGTACATCAATACATCCTCTATCCTTCCTACAAGCAAACCCTTACCTCCTCTCTTGAATACATATCACCAAAATATCCAATAACATAATATCATCCCCTCAAAGATCATTCCGTGAATCAAACCCCTCGTCTCAGCAAAGATATTGTAAGAAAATCGTATTCACAACAGTCACACAGTCATGTATTCGAGTAGATATATCCTCGCTTTGCAGCTGGGTATGTATGACTTCATTAAATATAGTATATCATTCCATATTGCTAATCATTAATCATTCATTTACCCACTCCGACCTTCATTGCTCACTCCGATCTTCAATCTTCAATCTCCAATCCTTTCCCTTATCCCTAACCAATCCAAGAATGCTCTGCTCGCATCCTTTCCCGAGAACGTCAGGAATTTTGTAAAAGCATTTCCTCATTAATCCTGACTATGGTTTCTACTTGCGCCATCATTCCTCCTAGGTCTCGTATAATTATCAATATTAACAAAAGCTCCCGTTCCGCCCGATTCTCTAAGGTCTTCTAAAAGTACCGTTGTCTGTTGGTAGACACGTTCAAGGGCCGCCGAGGATGATTTGCCAAGGGAGACTTTTGTCTGTATTAGCAATCAAGCACACAAACAAGAAAGCGAGCACTAGCGATTCTTCAAGCTGAAATGCAAGTGAGAGAGGTGACTTACGAAGAATAGCAGAGTTCAATTCCTCTGCTACAGCAACCCTTCTACTCGGATCCAAGAGATGAGAGACGGTTTTCTCATTGATAGGATCTTTGTATGCAATTAACGAGAAAGCATCTTCCAAAGCTTTGCTGACCTCTCTTCTTGGATCGTCTTTGAATTCTGCTTGAAGGACCTGTCCATATGACAACGTATCTGATAACAAATTCTGATAATCGGTTTCAAAAGTATCACCGCCGTCCGTTTCCATTCTATCCCAATTGTTGGCCTGGGATTGATGATCATCCAGTTCCATATCATGATTTATAATATCATCATACCAATCCCCGTTATGCGCCGAATTCTTCTTCGATACGTTGGTTGTATTGGAGTTGTGCATTTCTGCCATCTGTCGAACCATTTCGATAAACTTGCGACATCTTAATCGAAAGTAAACATGTTCGTTGTCTTTCAGAACTTGAGGATAATATGCGTTAGTAAATTTGAGGGCTTGTTCAACATCCCCTTCTAATATTGCTGTGCGTATGCCTGTATAAAATTAGTATTGATATCTGGTATTAGTCGGGAATGCTCACGTTGCCTATTGCTAGCATCTTGATCATCTTTGATATCGAATCCTGGTATGGTTACATTAGGATCCATGTTCAAAGCCTTCTTTTCAGAGTGAACTTCATTCGCAAATTCTCTTGCCGTTTCGACATAGCCATCATGTGTTAAAAATTGTAGAACCTATCCGGAATCAGTCATTAGATGGTGGAACTTCTTGAAAGTAAGTAGTAAGTCATACCAAAGATTGAATCAATTCCGTTTCATTCAACGGCGGTTGAAGTTTTGTAGTACTAAGAGAAAGTTTAGCACCCCAACAAGCTGCAGGGTCGAAATGAAGTACCTGGTGGAAGCGATCTCATTCTTAATCCGACATTCTTCGTGCTGTAAAAATGTTAGGTAACAATCTTTGACTGTGAACTGTCTCTCCAATCATTTGGTGCGCGACTGGTCCAAAATAGACGATGCATAGCATACAAGGGTTCTTAGGATGCTTGGAGCTAATGACATGAAGATATTATAGGGATATTTTCACTTACCAAAATCATTTCATCTATGTTGTAGACAAACGGACTTTGCCCGAAATTTACTCTAATGTGCTCGCCGGGTTTCTTCATGCCTACAGATGGAAAAAGCTCGCCTCTTCCAGTTACATCTCGGAATGCGATACCTTAAAGATGATATTAACAGGTGTTTCAAGAAAACAGGACAGAGACAACGGAATAGAACCGAGTTGTAGCATGAGGAAAAGTTTACAAGTACTGACCTAAATGATCTCCATTCTTTGTGAAGAAGGCAACACCAGTTGAGAAGTTGACTCCGCAACCTATTACATCTTCTGTGGAAAATGATGGGCCGTAAGCTTTTCCAACACTTGCACCAGCATACCCATGGCCATCATCACCGTGATATGCCCATGAATCAGGTTCCCATCCCGGTAATCTTGATAAGGGTATTTTTTTGGTAGAAAATCCAATACCAATAGAGCTACTAGGGTGAGCATTAGTGAGGCTTCAGCCATGCAAATCAATTGGAAATCATACTCTTCTCGCTTCCGCGACAAAACTGTTACCTCGAAGTAATAAATTCCACACTGGGGAGGCATTGGGTGATCGGATCTGATGGCAGATGCCTCATTATCTCGATCGTTCATGGATTTCGGACCCGTCAGTTTCACTTCAAAGCCATCACTTGTGACTTCCAATGCTCCAAATTTGTCTGTTGTGCTCCATTTACTTGGCAATGGGGATAAGGTTTCATCTTCGATGAGGGGAGTTTTTTCGACGAGGTCATAAGGTCTACCTCGATGCGAAGGGACCATCTTTGCATGTAGATTAACACTGCTAGCACTAGTTGAAAGAGAATTTGGTTGTGATGACGGGGCTGACCCATCTCTATGCGCCAGGACCTTTGCCTTGTGCGCTTCCTCTAACTTTTGCACATATTTCGATCCCCTCAAATACGAGGGCACAAAGAAATGGTCCGCATTCCCACCAAGTCCACCGTACCCATGCCCATTCGGGAGTGAAGAAAATTCATTTGCGAGTGAACCAAAAGCGCTCGAGAAGCTTGGCAGTTGTCCTCCTCTACCCCATGATCCTGATCGTCCTTGATTGACCCCGCCATTGCCCATTTCCTCATCAAACCCGGCGAATGCCCCATATCCGTATCGCCCATTATAATTTGAATCGTAGTAAATGGAATCATGTTGTTGATTCAACATGTGTGTGTTCGAATTTAGGAGATTTGCGAAATGGCCGGGTCTTGAAGGTTGTCCATATTGTTGAGAGTTCCCGGCAGCTATGCCAGATACAACAGAGGCATATGAGGATCTTCGAGGCATGAAGCCGGGAGCTCCAGTAGGCATGCCGGAGTCTGGGACCCCCGGCGAGCCCGAAGGATATGAGTTTGTCATTTCGGAAGTATGTAGACAGTAGTTAGATTGAGAGAAGAGATTCGTTGTCGCTTGTGAGTTTTTAGAAGTCGAGAGGTTTGTTTGTGTATGTAGGTTGTTTTGTGTTGTTTTGTTCCTTGAGCTTGAGGTTGCAAGGCGCAGAACTTGTGTTTATTACCTTTCTGCAGCTCTCAATTCAGCAGTGAATGACGGATTGGACCAAGGTGGAGACGAAGTGTGATGTACCAGTAGTAGTTGGATTGTTTCATGACTAGCGAAATCTCATTAAGTGTTAATGTGGTTGAGTTCAGAATTCACATTAGAATCATATTTCTGAATGTTCAATTTCTTATGAAGCTTCAGTTTGTAGTTTGTACGAATGATAAGTTGTTATCGAATCTTTAATACATCAATGTACGGTAGCTGGGTAGGCTCGTAGGCTGGTAGGTTCCTCTAATGTTGCCATTTGCGGATTTCATCATACGTGAGCTAATCCCGTTATGGTTCGATCCCCGATGACCGGGGGTGTGATGGATATCATCATGAAGGAGAAACATTTTATCCCGATTCACGAACTTGACTGATTTCTATCATTTGCTGCTTATGAACAAATTCACCATCTTTCGAGTAACATTTGTCATGATGGGACAATATGAGCGGTATGATAATCAGGTAGGCAGGTAGGTAGCTAATTAATTAATCAAGCTACCTTGGATATCTACATACATACACAAGCTGAACGATATCCGCTCAAAGTGTTCCATATACTTTCTGAAATCCCTACTTGATACAATGATGGAAATCATCCCGAAGACACAACAAGACCACAATGTATTGAGATTCAACCATGTCATTCATATTATTTTATTTAGTATATACATGCATTACCCAATCGAGGTCGGAGCTTGAAGAAGAACACATCAGATCGATCAGACGAGAATCAATGAACGCCCATCTAAACTCAAATAATCACATTAATAATTATGTCGATTTAAATACAAGCTCAAACAAGCATATCACTACCATGTCAATATTCCCTGATAGACGCAAATATCCAAGAATCACATGGATATCTGGGTCCCTTATAAGAAATGAGACTTGCCATGAACCGATGACATAGATGAAGAGCCGGTCGAAGCTACCTTTGTAAAAGTAAAAGCTACTGACGAATTCACTCATCCATCTGCGAGTAGCTTGCCATCGTGGTTGGAACTCTGGACGGGAGATCATGGTAATGAAACACGTGAATTGACCCTTGTATGCTCGGTCAGGCTGTGAAAGGAAGAAAGTAGTCATAATCTAGAATTGTTTGAGCAAAAATGCGTGAACCCAGAGGCCGCGATATGCTACATTAACACTCCCCTGCTTGGAGGAAACGCCAGAAACACCATTGCTCTGGCGGAATTTATTTCCACCCCATCCCATTCCATCCACAACGCACCAAAGATTTTCCCAAAGCCCAGTAAATTGAAACCAAAGAAATTTTTATACATGTCTTGCGTTGGTGACAAAGCAGGGCCGTTTTGTAATCCATTTCCTTGAAAAGATTGCCCATTAATGAGAAAGAAGAGGTTGACCGGGTAAGATCCGAGTTCTAATACACGGGATAAGAGATTAAGATACGCGGAAGGTATTAGGCGGAAGCAGTGATAACCGCAGGAGACTGAGTTTGGTCTTGAGCGGATGTAGATGCAACAGCGGGTGCAGAAGTGGGTGTAGATGTAGAGGTTGGAGCTGGAGCTGGAGCCATAGCTGGGGGAGAGCTGACGAGGTTGGTAGTATCAACATCCATCGCGCTCATGCTCTTCTCACTTTCAATCTGGCTGTTCTCCTTGTTCTCCTTGCTACTGTCACCAGTTGAAGAACCTTCAGTACTGGGATTAATTGTCGTTTTAGGAGGGGCTCTCCATCTAGGAATTTCGATAGGGATGCCCGTAAATGTTTTGATAATGAAGGATCGCTTCTCCCATTTGCGACAAGGTTTACCAGAACGATCGAGGGCACGTAAGCCAGCATTGATTGCGCCTTGGTTGGCCTTGGGCCCAAGCCGATGGGAACTGTTTCCATTGGACGCCCTTGGAGTACTTCCGTTGGGAGCAAGTGTGCCATCATCCCTAAGATAGAGTTAGCACAGGTAGAAGAAGATAACTGCGGAGCCCGGTGTTCCCTGGAGCATTGACCCGCCCGGCAAGAGATATAACATTGAAGCTCGACGACAGTGAAAGGGTGCAATCTACTTACAGTCTTGCCTTCTTCTTTGGACCTGGCTTGCCTCTAGCCCTAGGAGTTGTGTCTGATCCCAAGGCGGCAGTAGAACTTCTCTTCACGCCAGCCTTCTTCTTAATTGCTTCCGTTGGAGGGGGCATCGATGATGAAACCGGTGCATCAGTACCATTTGGTACGGGCGTATTTGGATCCGACTCGGGCAGAGCATCACCATTTTGACTCTTTGCGACAGGCGTAGTAGTTGGAATTGTTGATGTGGAATCCTTTGATGGAGAGTCTTCTTTGATCAAAGGTTGACCAACACCCCTTAACTTTGCAGGAGATAATTTGAGAGTAATGATCATGGAACTCTTCTCCTTGGGGCCCGACGACTTTCGTCGTGGAGCAGAGGTGGTCGGCGTAGGTTTGCTTGCTGAAGCCATGATGGAGAAGTCGTGGAAGTTGTGAGACGTGAAAGATTGGCGACTGGGAATTGACGGTCGCAATAATTAGGGTGGTGAGGGATTGGAAGTGTCAAGGAAGGACGTATTGAGCGCTCGAATCAATAGTACAGTATGGATATGGGTGATGGGTTATGGGTTATGATTTGGGAGGTCAAATGTTGATGATATTCAACATGCTTCGAAAATAATTTAAGGTGTTGAGTGTGAATAATTTCTTTTTGGTTGAATTGAAAGACGAAGGAATAATAAGTTGGAAGGAAAGGTTATGGGGGTATGGAAAATCATGATTAAAATTTAAGAGCAAATGGACTTGTCTCGTTTTTTTTCCTCTACTACCAGTATACGCGTTGAGTGAAGGCAGGCTGAGAATGTTGGTGCTCTTTCACCCAGATTATTATTAGTTCAAGTTGAAGATTCTACGCGAAGTCGGGGTTTGTGGCTTCCTTTGTTTTTTTGGCTGCTCCAGCTAGTTATTATTACTCGTTGATATGATTTCCTTTACCTTTGCTAGCTATTTTGAATTGTATGTATTTTGTCTTTTGTATTTCTTATTTCTTTTCTTTATCATTCATCATTCATCATTCATCATTCATCATTCATCAGTTATCACGACTTGTGTATTTCTTTTGAAGCCCGACATTTGATACGGTCTTGGTTCCTTTTCCATGTCCATCTTGAATGAATCCACGAATACCTGGGTAGATGCCGTAAGTAGTAGTAGTAGTAGTATGTATTATTTCATCGTTATCATCCATTTCCAGTTTCAGCAAGGTCCTTATTATTCCTTCCTTCCGTAATCCCTGGCCTGGCCATCGAACATTGAATGCGTGGAAAGCAGGAAAGGTAACGCCGATATGGATATGGATATGGAAATGGATATAACGGTCAAACTTCTTACGACTTGGGTCTTCATAAACAAGTATTAAGGAGGTAGTAGGAATATATGATGATATACATATATTGCGTCCGTCGCGTTTCCCATCATTCCATCCTCTCGCATCGCATCCCCTAACCAACGGAATCTCACGTCATGAGCAAGACATTGCTGGAAGGTCGAGAAGACAAGAGGAGTCTAAAAGAAGTGGTCGTCAATCTAATGAAAGTAAGAACAGAGTCATAAACTGGGTTTATTACTATTCATTACGATACATATTGACTTTTAACTTTCGTCTTCGTTACAAATTTCCCTTTGCTCCGAATAGTCAGTCAACTTGACTATTTCCACCATGTGTTCGCCCTCTCCCCTCTCTTGACTCTACACTAATAAATACATCTCGGCCATTCTTCCGACAATGTTTACCAAATTCGTAACCCCCAAGAAGTATCAAGAAAGAATTTTACCCACCACATGAGGATAAATACCAGGTATCTGCACAGACAGAGTGGCGCCAAAGACTTTGATTCTAATATTTATCGCTTTTGATAAATAGGTTGAACGTTGAAATGTCTACAATCCATGATCTCACAGAGGTACGCATCAGACCAACTCAAGTTGGACAGCATTTATAGACAAATTCTGCTTTGTCGCATACAACATTATTTGCATTTATCATTGATGGTTACCTAGCATGTCCCATCATTTGATATCTGTCTAAGTCACAATATTGGAACAATTCGACCAATAATGTGTAATGAAGCAAACATGAACGATTTTCTCATGGGCGTTGCTTAAATGTCTTATTTGGCTTCAGACAATGGCATGTCGGTCAAAAACTCTAGTCTCATGAGGCTCGCTGGAATACACATCAACCATCTTCAGGATCCGAAATCTTCGTGCATATCACACAATCGATACCGCAACTCAAGACATCACAGTATCAACATCGTTGGAGGCGTCTTTGAAGCCCTGAATCGTACTGAAAATGGCAATCAAGTACACCGATTTTATGATGAGACTTTGGTCGAAGGAAAGGTAGCCCTGCGGACAGCAATGTGGGTAGAAGAGGTGCTCCCTTTGATTCCCTCGAGATTGTTACTTCATTGCGTACTGTCTTTCTATGGTTCTCTGTCCAACACTTTCATCGGAGGTATCTAGAGATACAAGATCACGTATGCCATTCAGCACTGGGTGGATAAACTTCTCGAATCTTTCCAACGAACTTTATGATGGCTTGATTGATTTAGGTATTTGGGTATGGAAAGAGAGATTAGGTAAGAAGATGATGAAAATGTGAAATATCTGGTATTTAGTATTGTCTTTAAAAATGACTGATATCGCAAGTAATAAAAGACTAGCATTTCTAGTATTTGTTAGTGATGGTGTTCATTGAGTATGATTGATGCCCAGGCTGATGATAAAATCAATAATGATGTTCCAATACCGACTAGCGACCGGCTTAAAGAATACCTCATGCTGATTGGACAAACTTGAAGGGAATCACATGTATACAACTCAGCCACAAAGCGGAGAAAATGTGCCACAATTGCAAGTGGGGTGACGACACCTGGGCAGCTTCCAGAATCTGATTAGGCAAGAAACCATTTATCTATCTATCATCCCTAATTAACACCATTCCCATGATCTTGAACACATTTCCATAATTCATATACGCACGCTACACCTGAACTTCTCCTTCTCGATAGCCATTTGACAAAGGTGACATCGGTACACTACAAAATGTCTACACCAACTAAAAAAACAGAGAGCCCTGTAAGCCAATACATGATACATTCCTTGATTCCACAACTTTATGCGTTATTCCGACATAGATTATGAAATAATTATTTCCTAACTCCCTTTTTTCAGAGTAGAAGCCCTCCTCCAGAATCTCCAACCACTGTAGCGCCATTCGATATGGACGACGATGATGCACAAGAAGGTACTACTGGCGGTGATGTACCTGCATCGAACAAAAAGACCGCAGATGAGCTACCCCCGCAAAAGCCTCCGCGCCCCTTAAGCCCACAACAACAAGCAGAGCATACTTTGAAAGAAGCTTTCCCAAGCATTGATGCAGCAGTAGTCAAGGCAGTTTTGATTGCTAGTGGAGGTCGTGTTGAGCCTGCTTTCAATGCTCTTCTAGGTAAGCTTGTATTCCTGTCGCATTATATTACATCCCTAATACTCGATATCCATAGGCATGTCAGATCCAGATGCAGCGATTGAAGTTCCCCCTCCGCAACCCCCTCGTCCCCAGGCGCAAAGAGTCGGCTCTACTCCAAAATCACAACTTGAATCAGATGAACAATATGCACGTCAGCTTGCAGAACATTACGAAGGATCATCGTCATCATATGGCCCACATGGTGCTCGAGGCGGTTCCAGGGGTGCATTTCCTCAAGGTCGCAAACAGACTGGCTTGAAACCAAATGAAATGTACGGTGAGGAGGATGAACATAGCTTTTTCGATGATGATCTCCCAGTTATCAAAGAGAACCTTAGAAAGGGGTTCCTTGAGACACAGAGTACAGTCAATGGTTGGATTACCAATTTGAAGAAGAAGCTTGATGGAGATGACACAGAAGAGAGACCTTCTACTCAGGGCTACAATTCCAATCAACACACACAGTATCGCTCCCGGAGAAGCGGGGAAGGCAGACAGAGTGGGGATTATAATCGATATGATGCAGATCCTCAGGTTCTCGGTGATGATTTCGCTGGTATTCAGCTCAATGAGGATGGCAGTAGACATGAAGGTAATGCTTCTCGCGCTAGCCAACCTTCAAATGCTTACCATCAACCCGCTCCTGCAGCCCGCCGATCTACACGCCCACTTGCAAACCCTGATCTTTTCAAGCCTACCCCTAGTGCCCCAAAAGCTGAAGGTCGGAAGGTATCATTCCAAACTGCTACGGTGGAGGATGATCTGTACCGCACATCACCTAAACTTAGCGGAAAAGAAAATGCTCCATCAGCCAAACAGAGCAAATGGCAACCATTGAATGCAATGGAGCCCAGCCCTATCGGCGACGCTGATAACGACCATGATCCATTCAGCCTTGGAGATAGCGAGGACGAAAAGGAGTCTAAAGATCGAGTTGGTGGCAAAGAAGTTCGTATGGATGATGCGGAGAGGCTCAAGAAAGCAGCGGCTGAAGCGATGTCCGAAAATATTGTTGAGCCTGCAAAGAAACCTGAACCAGCCGAAACATCAGGTACGAAGGACAAATTGGCAGCGGAGCTGGCTAGCAAGCCTTGAGTGTTGAAGAATCTATTATCCTAATTTCCGAACTTTCTCAGAGGGAGGTTGGATAATCTTGTTCGTACTTTCCATGATATCCAAATTGATTTTATTGCAAACTTGAAATAGCATCTACCATGTCTCTCACCAAAGTCAATGTACACGAGATTATGCCGCTCGAGTATTGCATTGAGGTCTAACTTCATAAACTCTGCTACTTGTACTTCGGTGCTTAAGAGTATTTTTTTTTACAACGGCCATTGTCACTTGGTTGAGGGAGACGGCAACACTAGGTATCTAGACAGGCCAATTCAATAATAATTACAAATTTTGACACCAAACTTTTCTACATTGTTACCTAAGAATTGCCCACCTGCTATGTTTATACGAGATTTTAGTGATGACGATGGTCGACATATCCCAGTGACATTCTACTTAGATAATAATGACTTGTTAACTTGTCTCGCCATTCAATTCAACATTTGAGTGTCGAGTCTCGACGTCTCCTCACCCCACCTTTCAACAACGGCTCAGCATTCTTGAGCCTTGCGTTTTAGCACGTGGGGTAATGATTTGCTAGGAATAGCTCACGAATGGCTGTGGAAGGTAGAGGGTACGAACGTTGCATGAAATTTGAACCTATCGATCGGTACCTGCCGATACTTTCCTGTAGCTACCCCGTTCTCTGGAATCTCAGCGAGTAAAGTAAGCAGAGACGCAGACGATGATAAGCAGCGACAACAAGTCAATCAGTGAATCAACTTGGCTTGGTTAGAAAGTGCCAACTATTTCCCGATCAAAGCCTTTCTAAATTGAACCCGTACTAAAGCATTGATAGTCAAGATAAAGTAACATGATCGACATCCAACTCCAAGATCATAGAAGTGTCAACACTAATAACCACATAGGTACTCAGCTACTACGATCTGCCAGGTGAAAAAGAAACAGCATCCATCCTTAGACATTTACTGTGGGTGTTGGTTACTATTGCCCCTCACTAGTCCTTTTTTGGCCAAACCCTTCTCTGTTCGAGAGCTCTAAAGGGAAATCCGAGAGAAAAAATAAAGTTCATCATCAAATACTGGACACCCCCAACCTGCATCAATTTTCGATTCGATATACGGAGTACTCATTTCATCTCGAGGATTGTTTTCATGGTATTAACTTTGCAGACTCACATCACAGCACTTGAAGACTTTCCTGTACGACTTACTTTGTTTCTTCACCACCCACTAGGATCTTTCCCCCTTCTCATCCAGCCAACTTCTACCGTCATATCAGGGTAGCAAGCAATACTACGGTACGGCGATCACCACAGCTCTCTTGCAGGCCCACGTGTATCACATAAGAAACGTTTGGTTTTGATCATCTCCACATCTCCTGCCTTACAAACACCACACATACTCAACGTCATTCCCTGTTGGCTTATGAATGTAGCATTTTACATGAGATTTAGTCATGATTTGCATGTGATCTGATCTACCTCCCACCACCTGCAAGCCTTGATCTGGAAAAACCTTACTTCTTCTACCAGTCAGTTCTGTTTTCGTTGCTTTAGGGCTTTAAGACTGCAAGCAGTCTATCATGTACGTCTCACCCCAGATTCAAGCCGTTTCACCTTCTCTTGAAGACATAACCACTAAACTTTCCCTGCATAGGAAGTTTGGGAAGCAAATCCAAAAGAGGCAGCTCGAAGTGCCCGAGTATGCCGCTAGTTTCGTCAACTATAAAGCTTTGAAGAAGGTTCGTCTCAGCTACTTCTTAATCTGAAGCGCAACATGTAATATGCTTCAAGATTCTGGCACTTGCGGTAGTTTGATAAAAGAGTTCTTACCATTGACTAACACCACAATAGCTCATCAAGAAGCTCTCTGCTACTCCCATAATTCTTGCGCAAAATGAACTTCACCGTTCGGCACCGGTCCTTGATTCCCAGGCCGCGCTGCAAGCAAATAAGGCTACCTTCTTCTTTCAACTGGTACGTTGACCTCCTTTCTGCAGACACAAGCAGTACTGAATATCCAACAGGAGCGAGAACTAGAGAAAGTCAATGTCTTTTACCTCCAGAAGGAAGCTGAGGTATGTCATTCATCGAAAATGGGTCAAAAAACTGTTTGCTTATTGAGAACAGCTTAAAATTCGGCTGAAGACTTTACTGGACAAGAAGAAGGTTCTTCAATCCCGCAGTCAAAATACTTCAAGAAGATCTGCCAAATTCACCACTTTGGAAGAAGGTTTCCAACAATTTGGTAATGATTTGAATAAGCTTCAACAATTTGTCGAAATTAATGGCATGGCATTTTCTAAAATCCTGAAAAAATGGGACAAAACCTCCAAATCGAAGACGAAAGAGCTCTACCTTTCGAGAGCTGTTGAAGTGCAACCGTTTTTCGATGCAACTGCTATCAGCGAACTGTCTGACCAGGCCACTACAAGCTTACAAGAACTTGGAGCTTGGTCCGAAGGCGACAATGTTAACTTTGAAAGGAGTCAAGAACATATTGTTAGCAGTCAACATTTATTGGGCACCGACGAAGGTGATGCCGATACCTTATTATTGGAAGCCGTCATCTCCGGAAATCTTGATTCTTTGAAAGATCTCCTTCAACGTATGACTTCCGCAGCAGGTCCCAACGGCACTATGGATCTGGCACTGATGGAAAGAATTACTCGAACATTCCTTGCAGCGATTAACGAAGCCCCCCAGCAATCATTGCAGTTGCTTTTGGATACTGACCTGGTTGATGTACAGTCTGAAGATGATATAAATGAGCGGAATTGCCTCCATCAAGCTACGATTTATGGAAACTGTTTTGTGTTGACCTTTGGACTTTCCAAGGGAGTGACGATTAGCCGAACTGACGTATATGGGCGCGTGCCATTGCATTATGCGTGTATGCATGGTCGACTTGATATGATGGAGGAGCTGCTAAATGGTATGTCGGTCCTGAAATGCGCCATTTTCAAATGCTGATGACCTTACCACTACAGCGGATCATTCTACCATTGATCTAATAGATCATGACAATTTCACGCCTCTTATACATGCAATTATTCATGGCCATATTGAATGTGCTCAGAGGTTACTTGCACGATCTGCCAGAATTGACCCGGTATCTGAGGCAGATCATGTGCCTTTGAACCTGGCTTGCGAAAATGGTTCCATCGCAATCGTCGAGCTTCTGCTCAAACACGGCGCCAAAATTCTTCCAGATGCTGAAGGTCTATATCCCCAGCATCTTGTTGCACGATCTGGTCAGACACCGCAATTACTTCTTTTATTGAAGAGCTACGGTGCGGATCTCAATCAAATCGACAAACTTTACTCATGGACACCACTCTTTCACGCAGCTAGTGAAGGAAATGTACCATGTATGCAAACATTATTGGATGTTGGAGTCGAGACTCATGTTCGTGACGAAAAAGATCTTTCCGCGATGTATTATGCGGCATGGGAAGGGTATCTCGAATGTATGAGGCTCTTGTCCTTGATTCCGCAGCCACCTACCGGTGGGAAGGCCATCGCAGTCCCAATTATTGGATCCGCAATGGGAAGCAGTGCCACTATGCCAATGAGCATTGATGCCGATGGTATCCCTGACTTGGAATTACCACCTCCTATTATTCCATTACGACGATACGGTCATAATTTCCTCGATACGAAAACCTTCATACAGATTAGCTTTGCGGAAGAGAATGGAGAGCAACCGATGATCTTTTTCCATGGCAGCAAATATCCTGCAGCACGTCTCACTATTTCCTCCAAACTTTCAGACTTGATACCCAAAAATATTTTACTCCCATTCCAGGAAGATACCCGACTTGTTTCATTTCAAATTGATAATTTAGATTCTTTCGCCATCGATTTCGATGTTTTCCCCACTTATGGTGCTAAAGTCATTGCAAAGACAGTCGCGTTACCTAGCACATTTCGAGCATTGGAAAGCAGTTCCGGCCGTTGTTGCTTGCCGCTATTCGATCCACGCTTAAGGGCCATTGGACAAATTACTTTCAATTTCCAAGTAATCAAACCATTTCAAGGAAAGCCCTTGGAAATCACCGATTTTGAAACGTACTGGAAAGCTACGAGCCAATTTGATTCCAGGCCAAGTGCTTTCATCACCGGATCTAGTTTATCTGGAGATTATATACAACTTTTCGTTCAACATACTTGTGATGGAGTCCCAGTTCTTTGGCCACGCTGGAACATTACCTATAATGACATCGAATTTCCAGTCTGCCGCCTGACCTATGCGCAATTTTTAAGTGCAGGATCAGCCCAAAGAAAATCAACCAGGGATTTATCTGCTTTGCCTGGAATGCCTTTAGCGAACATTACCGAAATCCATGATATACTTGCAGCATCGACTGTATCACTGGAAGATGCGCTTTCTCTACTTCCAAAAGGTATGCATGCTAACCTACAAATCCTATATCCAACCTTGGAAGAAGAGAAAGTCATGCAGCTTAGCCCGACGGTAAACATCAATGCATTTGGTGACGCCATTCTCAGAGTGGTTTTTGACCACGCAAGAACTCTCCGAGAACAATCCCCAGATGCAATGAGGTCGATTGTTTTTAGTTCATACAACCATACTGTCTGCACGACTCTAAATTGGAAACAACCTAATTACCCGGTATTCTTATGCAATGATCTGGGCCGTGAAGGGGAACCAGGTCAACAGCTAGGAGTAGAAATTAGTGGAAGGAGAACCACTTCTATCAAGGAATCAGTTAGAGTTGCAAAGAACAATAATTTTATGGGCTTGATTTGCTGTTCCAGACTTTTGGTATGTCTTTTCTCCTGGAAAAATCCGCCTCACCTACAAAATCACATCTCATGTTTCTTTGCTTTTACTTGTACGATGAATGATTGGTTAACACAAAATTAGGATATGGTACCAGCATTGATCGAAGCCATAAAATCACAAGGACTTGTTTTGGTGATTGATAAATCCGCAGAACCGGTCGATGAAAAGAGACTATTTAGTGATCCGTTCCCACGTTTGCCGGATGGGGTTGATGGGGTCCTGAAAGCAAACGGCGTGTTGAGATTTAATGAAAGCATTGATATGTAGGTGGCTAGGTAACGTAGCTTAGATGATAGGATTACTGGGGATTATGAGCGGGAGTAAGTTAGCTTTGATGGGAGGAATTGAATTGCAAATATCGAAAGCAGAAAAAACCTAGAATATTCAGTCGTAGTACTTCGTGGCAGCACTCGATTTCGTAAATGCTTGTAGATATATAGAAGAATAGTTATGACTACGCATTCTAGCTACACGCCATGTCTATGGACAATCATTCTCTCTTTCCCTCATTCATCTTCTCATCCGGGCTTTTCTTCTCGCCTAAATATCCCCTGTTAACCCTCCATTCATCTAGACCCAATCTATACTTTCCCATTCACGCCCCCTTCCCTCCCAACCTCCTCTCACTATAACACTTTCGGCCGAGAATCCTCTGGGAAAGACACCAGAATCCGCATACTCGCAAATAACTCGCTGTTCGCTTCCACAAACTAGGGGTTACCCGAACTTCTCCTTTCCTTCTCGCTAGCAACTCAAGCAGCTCAGCTCTGTAAGGAAAAGGCAGTGGCGCGCTTTATTCGCAGCGTTCTTCTGATATGCAATATTGCATGAAAAATGGGTACGTATGTTGTCAAAGAGGTAGATATATGTAACATGAGGTTTTACCATGCGGAAATGTGGGATAAGATGTTTGCAGCTTCATCTTGCGCTTCTCTTTGATCCACTGGAGTTTTGCCCCCGAGCTTGTAGTTTACATGTTCGTGAGCTCGCCATTTGTAGAAGGAATGAGATGGTTAGAGATATTGAGTGGAATGAGTTGATAGTCAATAGGATGCATTCAATTCTTGATACTGACATCGATAATCTTTTGAGTATTCGCTTGGTCTTTTGAGGAGACTGTTGTCGCTATACAGCTTGACATCTCAACCGAAATCCAGGAAGGCAGGGGAGAAAAACAGTATCAAAATTTGAAGAGGAAAAAGGATAGAATATAAGTATTGAAAACAAAATCGGAGATTTGCAACACTCTTCAAGCTCCCTTGTATCCATATCTCAAACTCCCCAGCTCTTCTTCGGGGTTTACACTCCCCATTACGGTTTTCGCTAAGAGTACCACGGCGTAAATCCCCAGGGGTAACCATTCGAACCCAGTCCACCATATATTGGTATCTGCTTCGGACATTCTGGATCTGGATTGGTGTTTAGACTTAATAATCGTTCCAAGAGTCCCTAGTATAAGACTGAGGACGAGGTTGAGGATCGGGAGGTAGGTTTGGAGTGGCCCATCGTCTACGCTATTTGCTCCCAGCACTCCTATCTTTGATCGGGGGGAATCTTTAGATGGCTGGTTGATATTATCGAGGAAAGAAATCGATGTTTTCTCGGGAGGTAAAGAGTAAATGAGGAAAGCGGTAGATAGGAGCGAGGTAATGGAGAGGATGCTGAGGAGAGAGGTAGTTGGAGAGAAGAGGGTGAGGAGGTAGGGGATAATGCTTATTAGAGGGAGACAGAGAAGGAATCGCGTGTAGATGGTATTGTATTTTGTATGAAGTGTCGCAAGATGTTGAATTAGGTTATCTTGTTCTAGAGGGTGAGAGGGTTAGTTTTAATATATTGAGAGACGAATCGCGGGGTCAAGCATACCTTCTTCGTCAAGAGCTTCGGGTAACGAGTCATCGGAGTCGTTATCTGTGGGATATCGAAAAGTCTTGCGTAGACGAGAAGTAGTTTGCTCCATTTTTGCAACAGGTTTGAATGCAAATTTGTTCTAGAAGATGATGATCGAATATCAAATTGTCGAGATAAAAGATGAAGCTGGAGCTGGAGCCTTGCATAGCTATCAGCCTCGTGTTTGCGCCACACTAAACTTTTTAGCGGGTCAGTTCGAATCGCACGATTAATTCAAAGCTCCCCTCCTTTGCGAACAATTGTTGTTAATGTCAATGCCATCCATACATCATACACAAAATGCTACCACGACTACTACGAAGCTCGAGGGTTCTACCTAGGTTGAGAATAAGCAACATAAACAATGCGAGAATTCTTGTTCAAAGGAGAACGTTAGTTGCAGCGCCAAAAGTTGGAGATGGCCCATTGATGGAGAGGAGAGGGGATCGAGAATTACCTGGTACCTTTGCATGAACAGAGTAATAACTAAGAAGAATACTGACAGAAAATCTCAGACATTCCGGAAAATGGCATGAAATGGGTCCGATCTATCCCCATATTCCTCGTCGTATTAATTTCCAGTACCCTCGCTATTTTCAACTACCAAAAGTCCTCGTCCTCAGTTGTATCATCCACTCTCTACGCCCTCCGCACATCACCCAAAGCGCGTGAGTTCCTCGGCGACGAGATTTATTTTGCGCATAAGATGCCGTGGATCTGGGGAGAAATGAATCAATTGCATGGCAGAATTGATATCCAGTTTGAGGTTAAGGGAACGAAGAGAAGTGGAACGATGAAGTTTACAAGTCACAGAGCCACACGACAGGGCATGTTTGAGACGACAGAGTGGAGTTTGGAGGGCGGAGAGGGGGATGAAAAGGTTAAGATTGATCTTTTGGATGGGGCGGATCCATTTAAGGGAATTGAGGATGTGGAGGAGAGGTCAGCGGAACCAGGCAGAGGAAGTTACGCGCCTACTTTGTCAGGATAGAGGTTGGGTTGTGGTTCGAATGAAATTGAGAGATGGAGGGAGTTTTGAGAGAGTATAGGCATCTCTAAATTGAGGGGAAAGTACTTTGGTTGGCTCCAGTCAGTTATGAAGATGGCGATGACAGACGATTAGTCATGCGCCGAGCGCATGTATAGGCACATTTGGGTGTCAAGACGATGAAGATAGACTTAAAAGTTGCAGGGAAAAGGGCATTGGGTTGGCGTTATAGGTTCAGGTCTGAAACGCCTGTATATGCCATGTATTCATACAAATATTACAATGTAAAAACATTCAACTCATGCCGCAGTAGCAGCTGTTTTCGCTGGCTCCTTAACTTCTTCCAACAAAGCGGGTAACGATGCTACCTTTGGCCATGGCTTCTTGATGGCATCCTGAATCTTCACCACACATCCATCTGGGCCCGCAATACATCCATTCAAGAGGACCAACCCTTTCTCAGCATCCACCTTCAACACCTTAACGTTCTGAATCGTAACCTGATGGTTTCCCATTCGCCCCGCCATCCTCTTTCCTGGATGAACTCTCGAACCACTTCCCTGACTTGCACCTGCACTACCCATCGTCCTGTGATTCTTAGAGTTACCGTGACTAGCCGGTTGACCACTCCATCCCCATTTCTTCATTCCTCCTGCAAATCCCATTCCCCTACTATTCGCCCTCGCATCCACAAACTGTCCCTCTATGAACCATTCTGCTCCTATGCTCCTTCCAACATCTAATAATCCACTCTCATTCTTCACACGAAACTCGGCCATATGCCTCTTGGGCGCAACCTGACTCTTTTCGTAATGTCCCAATTCAGGCCTCGTAACATTGCTAGGGTGTTTCCAGCCAGCACCAACTTGTACCGCATAATAGCCGTTCTTCTCTCGGGTTTTGTGAGCAACGACTTGCACGCGATCGAGTTGCACAACGGTGCAGGGTGTGCGAACGCCGGTTTCAGGATCGTAGAGGGCGGTCATGCCTTTTTTGATACCGAGAGCACCCGTGCGTAGCGGTAGAGTAAAGTCCTTGCGAGCGAGAGCAGCGGTCGAGGAGGCGGAGAGGATGGGCAGTCCAGCAGTTTGCTGGTTGAAGCGTTCGGGGTGGGAGCGAGGAGGGGCGGTTGTCCAGCCATATTTTATACCACGTTTGGTTATGAGAGGGAGGAGAGATTCGGGGAGGAGAAAGGAGGGCGGAATTTGCGCCCAGCTGGTGGGGAGTTTGGGTGCCATGTTGTTTGGATTGGGGTGGTAGCTTATTTGGAGATTTGGTTATGGATGGGGAGGGGAGAAAATCTTTATACGGAGACCGAAATGAGCCGGGAGTGCGGTCAATATCAGAATTCAAGTACCGATAAATTCAATCTTGACATTAATTACCTAGTCCCTAGTTTAATATCACAACTTTATGGAAAGATTTACAATATAACAAAATGGTGTATTATTACACCTCTAACACTGTTTCGCCATCGGCTTACATCTACGCTGGAAAAGATAAATTCGAAAGTAAGAATTAATTTCCATTGACGGAAACTCAAAAACGCATGTTAACGCAACCCACAGATGAAGACCTCATCAAGCATGGATTGGAAGAAGACGTATGGTTTCACGTAGACAAGTTGTCGAGTGCGCATATCTACCTTCGAATGAATGAGGGAGACTCATGGGAGTCTATTCCAGAGGAATTACTGATGGATTGTGCTCAACTGACCAAAGCAAATTCTATTGAAGGTGGGTGGTACTGAGAGTTTGAGAAGAAAAATGAGAGTGTTATGAGTACATGTGAGTTGATGATTTTGGGTTAGGAAATAAGAAGGATAATATTACTATCATCTACACACCATGGTCCAATTTGAAGAAAGATGGAAGTATGGCGGTAGGACAAGTTAGTTTCAAGAATCAGAAGACTGTGAGTACTTCATTCGGATCTTTATTGAATTCAGATTTCAATGTATGATGTGATGTTGAGATTTGCGGTATTAGGTCAAGAGAATTTTGGTCCCCGCCAGGGAGAACCCCATTGTCAATCGGTTGAATAAGACCAAGATTGAAAAGTTCCCAGATTTGGCAATGGAGAAGGAAGAAAAAATGAAGGCTGCTAGAAAGAAGGATCAAGCTGCTTTATTGGAACGGGTACGTAATATGCATTCTGACATTCAAACATACTAATTCTGGGGATAGAGAAAACAAGAAGCGAGACAGGCTCAGGAGTATAAGGATAAGAAGTGGCAAAAGGATCATGCATATGATGATTTATTCGTTCAGGATGATGATGAAGAGGCGAACAACCAAGATAGAGGTGAAGATTTCTTAGATGATTTCATGTAACTTGCCTTATTGGATATCATTGAGCTTCTGAAACGATATGATAAAAGAGATACTTTCGATCTCATAGAACTACAACTCATGAAAAATGATGTTCGCATCTTCAAATTTCGAGAGCATTTTTTGTGACCCCGTTCTCTGCCCCTCAGATCTGTGTCCGGGGAGAAATTTCCAGTCCCGTCGTCTTCAGCTAGAATCTTCTTCCACTTTCTGGGTTTACCATGTACCGAACCTTCTACCAAGACGCGTAACCTCACCCAGCCAGAACACTATTGTAGCATCCTTCATTGACCAATATTGCTACCCATCTGATTCAAACTCGTGCCCTTGACCTTATGATCGTTTAGATTTGCCGCAGCCTCATATATGATATTCGTGGGCGCCTTCCCCAATTGCATCCAATCGCCCTTGAATCCCATATAACAAATACGACTTATATCCTCTCCATGATTATCCTCCACAAACAGCGTCAGATTTTGTATTTTTCCGAACAAGGCCCTCTTAACCCCTATGTCCTGAATCTCAGATGTTTGACTTAGTTCGAATTCCTGCGTAGGCCGTAGCTCTGACGCGGTGCTGAAATCAATATCGTCGCGGTTGATGAACACTTTAAGGGTCTTAGGAGCGGATTCCGAGTTTGACGTGCGGATCAGAATCGAGTGGAGTTTCACTTGGCCGGTGAACCTATTTATTGGGATGCATATATTAGCTACGATCGCGATGGAAGGTTATTTGGAGGGGTAAAATGGCGGGGTAAACAAACGGGATATGTATCAATAGTTGTTCATCAGCATCGCTCTCGAGCTCTGGTTGCTCATCCATTCGTTCATCCCATGTTTTCTTTACAATGGATTTTCCAGAACCAGAAGTGGCTTCATTTAGTGTGGTTATGTCGTCAAATTTGATATGTTGGTAGAGTGAGTATTGTAGTGCGGGGGTGATATCATCAGAATGATCGTGACCTTCGTGAGAATGCCCGCCGTGACCGTGATCATGCTCATCATGACAGTGACTAGACATATTTATTACCTTTCTTAATGTTTGCTGAACTTTGGAAAATTAAGAGGATTTTGTGTCGGATCTGAGTTGGGCCGTGAAAAAGTTGTTTCCTCTGTTTGCTCACTGGCGGCAAAATCATTGAAGGGATATTCACCAATCACTAGGTCCATGTTTCCTAAAATATATTGTTGACGGGTAGTGACATATAGTCGTTGAGGAGTTTACTATGGCTCTTCAGGTACTAAAACTAAATTGGAACAACTATACTTAAGGGGTGTATACAGATACTTTAACATAAACTACTTTACGAGTAATCATCACACAATTATTAATACAAGATAGATCTTTTGAACCATTTCCAAATCTCACATTGCAGAATCCAACTATCCTTGTACTAAAATTCGAGCCTCGTAAAAGTCACTGAAATAGTCCAAAAGCATACTCCAACTTCTAATCTAAAAACCTGCTGCCCTACGCTTCTTAGACTTTTTCTTTCCAGGAGTAGCGGGTGCAGCCATGCGGCTACCGAAAGCTCCCTTACTCGGTTGAGTCATTGGTAAATCATTAACAGGCTGTGAGCTGTAAGTGTTGTAGCCAGCTGGTTGACTGCCAAACGGTTGAGCCATAGCTTGAGATGAAGATGCAGCTGCATTTGCACGATCTCGACTCAAGAACCTTTCCGCTCTTCGTTTGCGCCGAGCGTTTTCTCGTCGACTACGGTAATCGTCGTCCCCACTCTCTTCCGCAATGGCGGCTCTCTGAACATCCTCCCAGGAGTATTTAGCTGGGTCTGAGCCTGGAACAGATGGCCATTGGGATAATAGTGAAGCTCTTGCCGCACCAAATTCTATCTTTGGCTCGATGCTAACAGCGTACTGGCGAAGTCGCGAAATCGTAGGATCCTGTATGACTGCAGGGACAGATATCACTGAAGGAGTAGGCGTGGGCAAGCTGAATTGGGGGTTCTCCATTGCTCGGGAATGAACCTGGGAAGTGAAATATGGAGGTGAACTGGCCCTTGAGACTTCGTCAATATCCTTCAATATGTGCATTGAGGTTTCATCCTCAAAGCTTGGTGGAGGTCTCGGGTCGAATTGTTCATTCCGTAGCGAAATACCAACAGAGCTCAGCCATATTTCCATAGCGATTCTGCGTATTGATCTCGCTTTTTCCAAACGAACTGGCCCAGGAGTCTTGCGAGGGAGGTTTGTTACCCAGACATTAATTAGTTGATCATATATTTGCAGTAAATTGGGACATGTATCGTCGGATGTTTGATCTTCGGAGAAGGTCATTCCGGGACAAGATATCAATTTTGAGATGCGAAATTTGGAAGATGATTCCTCTTCACCCTCATCAAAGGTGTTCATGAAATCCAGAAACTCAGTCACAGTTTTGGCTGCCTCGTCTAGATCACCTGAAGGAGATGCATTATTCGATAGCTCGAGACAAGTTTTCAATGGCATGCTATCCTTTTGCTTGCCACTTTGCATCTGAATTGAGATATCTCGGAATGCAGTTTCCATGTCAGTATTCGAATCATTGGACATTGGCTTGTTGAATATTCGTTGAAACACCGGCTGCATGTTGATTCTGAGAAGCAGATCTGTGGAGGCTTTATTAAAATTTGATGAAAACTGGTCATTTTGTGTTGTTAGGGAGCCCATCTGATCCACTAAAGCATCCTCGTCTTCCTCATCGGGAATAATGAAGTCATCTGTAAGACGGCTAGCTGTCATGCGGATAGCATTATTCGCAATTTTGTGCATCGGCGCAAACAGGGCGGGCCTTGCAGTCCATTTCTTTTGAGAATCGAGGATCTCAGATGCCCACAGGGAAGATACCAGCTCAAGATTTGGCGTGAGCATCCACGTCTGGTGAAATTTCACTCCTGTTTCCATGAAGTCTAATCCCATTCCCGCAGCGAAGTCTCTGGGTATCAGATAAGAGGCGGAACGTATAGAGATACTCTCGGCCTTGAGTGTCTTTTCCTCGCTTATCCCAGGGGACAGCCTAAATCCTCCCTCGAAACTTCTTGGGCTTTTCCCATCCATAAAAAAAGTGTAGGAGTTCAAAAGTGAGTTCTCGCTAGATGAAATAAATACTGTTAAGTCTGTTCCATTTTCATCCTTAGACATTGCCAATTTCATTGTCTCGTCGGTTGGAGTTCTGTAGTGGCGATGCGAGAGAATAATCTTGATTCCAGAATCCCTGTTCAGACCATCCTCGCCAGTCGGTATGACTTTTAGCCAGAAAATCCGAGTTGTAGTCAAAACAAACAAGTGTGAAAGATCAACCATGCTGCGCTTGATGTCCAGTATCCAATCTTTCAGCAGTGAAGTATTGAATGAATAAGACGGTAGCCGCGTTGGCTTTGATTTCGCATCAAAGATTGCAAGATGTTTTCTATTTGCGACTATCAAAGTGCTCACGCTACCTGCCCAGAGGACTCGGTGCCAGTCGCCAACGTTTCCAGGTGATTTGTATGTCGGAATAGCAGGATCTTCGCCAAAATCGTCGTAAATATGCCCCTTCTTCCCTGGCACGATTTCAAAAGCTGAGCGTTTCTTTTGTCGACCTTCAATGTCCCAACTACTCCATTGACCAGCGCGGTCTACAACTGCAAACTGTCGAGCGTACCACGGATTAAAACTGACATCCACGTGTTCCTCTGATCCAGACTGCTGGCACGTTAAAGTTGCGACAGGATTAGGATCTAGACAGGATGGAGGATATGTAGCAATGTGCCCAGCGGGGGCTGTGAAAGGTTTGGGAGTATTTCGAAAGACAGGTCTGAAAATTGTCGTCATGGCTGCCTGTCTAACAGCGAACCAGGTACTAAGCTCATTGCCATCGTCGACAGAGGCAATCTGTAAAATTGTTCCTCCAGCACCTAACCAATGTCCTTGATCCGTATTGGTAGCACTCATGTAAGACAGTCGAACCCCATTTTGCGACTCCCATCCAAGTTTCTCTGGGCGAGGTTTGACTAGTTTCAGAATATGGCCGGCCTCACCACATGGAATCGCTACTATGAATGCGATTTTGGAACCAGAGGTATGATTGATATCCGCAGCACCTCCAATTGCCATCAGTGTACTCGTCTTGAATCGATTCAGTGTCGCATTGAAGCTATCTTTGGACAAGGTTGTAGCAAGACTTCCCCCGGGAAATATTTCGGGTCGCTTCTTTGCGAGCCATCTCTGTTGACTTCGAGCAATCTTCGAGCCCGCTTTTCCGTTTCCTGGAATATCTCGAATCGAGGGAGGAATGCATTGTGTGGATGGAAGGAGTTGCTGAAATCGATGAACTGCGCAAACGAGTGAGTAAGTATTCAATTGAAGCAAAGGGCCAAACCTACCTCTGCCAACATCTTGCGAAAACGACCATTGCTCTTCATTAATATCGTAAGAGAATTCACCAAAATGACCATGTACCAGGTCGGTTGCCCTGTGGTCAGTCATTTGGTTTTCGCGGACTTCTGTTTGCACAATAAACCCTTCCAATCATCGTATTTTCGCAAACTTATTGAGAAGTGATTATAAGAATCAGGAGTGAGGAGTGAGATGAATGAAGGGGTCAGATTTCTATCATAAAAGTGAAAAGCAAAAAAAGGCTGGTCAGGTAAAAATTAAATGATAAATTATTCATTTTTTTCGAGACCGCGATTATGTCGGATTGGCTCCACCCGCAAATAGTGCCGGACCTTAAAATATTTGGTTTCCTTGCCAACCCGCTTATCGGAAATCAACATTTCGTTCCCATTTCTAGTTTTACATTTTTGCATTCCTTATCACCACCATCCATACCTGTGAAATAGTACCTTGACACTCGATCAACCCCACGAAGTTTATCAGCGATCATTATATCACTCCGACTCCCAGTTCACAGTAGTTTAATCATCACCATAAAATGTCGACAATGTTCGAGCCTTCGCTGTCTACCAGCATGTCTAGCAGTATGATGCGACCACCTTTGTCTTCGGCCGATGCCCCGTCAATGGCAGATACACTTCCAAGTATCAATTTTGGCTTCGATGAATTGCGCGACAGGATGGCAAAGTTTACCGTCAAATTTGATGCCTTTATAGAGCAAGGAAGAAAGCGTGTGTTAGAAGAAAGAAACCAATTCCGCATGAATGTAACTGAACTACTTGGTACGAACGAGAGCCATTTACCCAATGCGCTGCGCATTTAACTAACACATATTAGAGGATCAACGTATGAAGAAGAGAGATATCGAAGTCTTGTCGTCGAAGAGTAGTACACATCAACAAACCCTCGCGAAAGAGGCCGCCGAAACCGCCGAAATGCAAGCTGCGATCGCATCACTGAGCGCTCAACGTGATGCCCAACTTGCAACACGTGAAGCATTGAAAGCCCAGATCGCCGAAACACAAAAGGCTATAAACGGACGTCTTGCTGCGCAGAAATCTCATGCTCAATATATCGATAAACAAGCTCGTTTTAACGTTCCAGAGCTCGACTTCTGGATTTCGAATTTGGGACTTATGATTGAGGGAGCGGGGCAAAATGATCGCCTGAAGTTCATTTTCACGAATTTTGACGAGAATGATTATGATAGAGAGGCTTGGTTTGAGCTTGATACTTCGAAGAGGGACTACGATATTCCGTATTGCAAGCCAAAATTGGAAAAAGAGCAGATTGAAAGGGTAGTGGATAAGTTGAACGAAACCCGTGATTTGCGCGTTTTGTTGAAGGGTATGAGAGAACTGTTCGTCGAAGCTGTAAAAAATTGAGGACGGGGAGTGTAGAGTTTGGGGAGGTATCACAAAGGGTTGATATTTGGGGCGCTCTAATGATAATGACTTTAATTCTTTTGAATACCTACTATTACTTTGTACTGTTTTCACCGTTGCTCGGATTACATTCTTTCAGACGAGACTTGTCCAGCAGTATTTGCGCCGCTTGATTTTAGAACCTATATCCTCCCAAAATCTCGCACTAGATTTCCTCATAATTTAAGCTTTTACTCATAAATAAAAAGAAGAAGTCTGATGTCGACATAATTCTACGTAATACACAAATGATTACGATTTCATCCAGCCAAAGTTCCTTCACCACCGTACCCAAACCCAATTTTCCTTATCTCCAAATCCCCGCAATCCACCTCCGCCCAAAAATAAACAACAAACGCGACACCACGAATACAACGATACAAACCTAACATGGCAGACACGTCCCAAAAGCCCGATAAAGCTACCAGTGCGGCACAGGCTCGTCAGGTTATCGATGTCTTTCATGAGATCTCCACGCTACTTGTAGGTTCTTCTTTTGGTAGTCGTCGCTTTTTGTTGTGGGAGGGGGAAGGAAAGGGAGAGTAGAGAAATAGGATGGGAAGAAAGATACAGGATGGGAATTGCATATATGAAAGAAATAGAAGGGAAAGAGAAGAGGGGAGCTTATGCTAACGCGTACTAGAATGCAGAGCTCGATCGCGGAACCTTGAGTATCTGTATAAGTCTTATTGAGAATGGGATTAACCCCGAGGCGCTTGCTGTGAGTCTTTTTCTTATACACGGATTCTGGAGCTTCTTTATGTGTGAATTGGGGCCGGGAGGTTGAGGAGGAGTGTGCAAGAAGATGGAGGGCGACACCAAAAGCAATATTCTGAGCGAAATGATTGAGAACGCTACAGTAAAACAGTATCACAACCACGAGAAGAAAAGCTAACAAACATCCACCCAAAAGACAGTAGTTAGAGAACTCAAAAAAGACGCAGACGAAGTACGTAGACAAATTGCCGAGGGGGGTGTTCACAACGGTGAATGAATGTGCAGCTACTAGGAAGGGGGTTGGGATAGGGAACTTATGCTATGGAATTTTCAACATCTTCTTTTGTGTGCGTTTGATGGAAGGCGTTTGCGAGGATATACCGAGGCGTTACTGGAGATGCGATGCATGGATCTGGGAGTTTAGTACAAGGGCGGGGAGGATTTGCATAGTGGTTTGGGGATGGCACTACTTTGTTTCTCAACCAAGATGGTTTGATAGCCAGACTTGCAGCCGCGATCCTGAATGACGAAAGCTGGACGAGAAGACCGTTGAAACTTCAGTAGACAGTGGTGATACGATGAAGGCCCCGGTGTTTGTTGCATGGTGAGACTGAAGCATTCTCAGGAAGCTGCAAATTATAGAAGGTGAAGTGTAATCTAGACATTAAAGGTAAATGGGCATCAAAAGTAAATGGGCATCAAAATAAGCTTTGGATATCTCATATATGGCCCTCACTACACCATGAGCAATAGGAACGAGGATCATCAAAAAACCTGAGTAAGGTAAACGATCGAGGAATCAATAATTTCACTACTCCATATGACTACAAGGTATACATATATCAACCTTCTTCCCTGCCTACCAATGCCCAGAAGAATATCCAGTACGCCTTCCAACCCTCCCTCCAAAGTCTTGTCATACAATGCTGTAGCGCTAGAATCAACGCCCAAAAATGCAAGTTTTTTTCCATTACCAATCCATGCCAGTGTCAACGGTGTCCAAAAATGGCAAAAGGTTCCTCTTCACCGTCGTCGTCTTCGTCATCATCATTTCCAGATTCCGAGTCACTGGAATCATCTTCATATTCAATATCATAATCATCTTGTGCATCTGCGTTTTGTGTCGCTGGTAACAATCTACCGCTTCGTGGTTCGTCTCTTCCCCAGAAATCCAAATCATCTTCATCTCCAGAGCCATCACTTTCGCCGCCAGCCGCTGATTGGTTATTGAACAAGTGTATTCCTCGAGCAGGCGATACTGATCTTCCTAGTCGGGATGGTACGGGATATGGAGAAAATCGACCGGATTCTGCTTGTGATGAAGAGGAGGGTATATGAGAAGAATGCCTGCGGTTCCTAGGAGCACCGGGTATCAAATGTGTAGATGAAGACATTTGCTGTTCCTGGCCTGTTGACATATCATTCTGTGTATCCCCTGCTCCTGTGGCCGAAGTCTCGACATCTGGGTCACTCAAGATTGACAATTGAACTGTATTATATGAATCACAAATGGCACATTTTAGTCCCAACCAGTGGTACTTTACCGCACTTTTAGCATAACAATCGTTGCACGAAACCATCGCCAAAGTGTTTTGAAATTGAGGCGGCATGGGTTGGTTGTCAATGGCTCGATCGAGATTCCGAAATTGTGTCTCCATCCCAACGACGCTCTTGCTACATATCGGACACTTGTAGGAAGTTTGCATGTGCTCGATGTAACAAGCTGAGTGAATGCTGTGACCACATATCATGAACACAACGGGTTTTGGTGATGTGAACATGTAGTCTCCACAAATAGGACAATCGCAATCAGATACCCTTTCAATGCATTTGTGGTCATCCATAAGTGACATAGACATGCACACGCCGCAAGTCTGATAATATTGTGAGCAGAATGTAAATTGATTGATTGGCAAGGGTAGACTTTACCTTGCAATGAAAGAAATCTTTGCCCAGACCACGACCCTTTCTGCATATTCCACAATCATTGCAATGATAGATACTTTTGTTGGAGTCATTGTCCCATAACTTACACACTCCACAATAATACCAAGCAGTCCTCTCTCCACATTCAACGCAAAATTCCCCGGCCCGTTGAGCACAACCACATATCATACACAGCATGTTTTTGGTATCATGACGAATTAAGATGTGGTCTTCGACCTCGTCATGACACAGCCGGCATGTATACCATCGATCGCACGTAGAGCACTGCAGCTTCACATTCCTCTTGTAGTGTTTGCATCCGAGCTTGGGCGTAGAATCTTCCGTATTCTCAGATTCTTCGCTTCCATCGTCAACCTCAGGAGGATCAAGGGGTGCATAAGTCTTCATTAAGTCATCTGGAGAGAGGTGGAACGTGTGAATTTCAGTTGCCGGTGCTTGGTCCAAAGTACCATTCATTTGCCAGATGAAAGAGCTCAATGAGTTTGGAGTTGCAGGTCTTTCCTGGCTGATCATTTTGTCTGCGGCCGTGGTTGGTACAAAATTCTTCGCATTAAATATTTCATGAGCTTCAGTGTAACTTTGAGTCAAAAGTTGATGCATCAATAATGCTTTTCGTTCCGTAGGAATGTCCATAGCTTGTATATATATGATGCGTTGTCGAAGAGGACCCATGCCATCATCCGCAGGAAGAGCAGTACTTCCTGCATCAAGTCCCATTGAAGCCGGAGTGGAATTTTGACTTGAGTCTTGAGATGAACCTTCAATAGAACTCATAGGGAAATTGACGGCGTTGAGAGCAGCACTGCTAGATGATGCTTCTGTGATGTTGCCCTGAGTCAGGGATGCTACTCTGGAAGAAGCGTTACCAGACATATCGTTATCAACTGGACTTATACTCGAGTGTGAATGAGAGGTTGCCAACGCATCAGTATCGTCATGGTTGGCATCATGTCGAAGGCTCTCAATATCGACCAACGAACTTCCCTCATGAGTTGAAATTTGATTCGGAGAACTCCCATTTATGCCACCGTCGCCTACAAACTCTCTCGTATCCGGCAGATTCATAGTTGGCTCCATTGCCGTCGCATCTTCTATGACGGTCTCGCCAATCTCATTATTGCTGCTTCCTGGGACGAGATGATGCGGGTTTAATGTATCATTCGAGTCGTGGGCATGAACAGGCTCGGATCGTGAAAACCGTCTGGCCTGTCTCAGAACTGGATTAATCAAAAACTCGGAAACAAGAGAGGTCATTTAGTGACATTTGCTGCTCATATGAAACTATTTTGTAATTTTGTTTATATCAAGTTCGAAAAGTCAATAAGTTAATATTTAATGTCCAAATTTGGATAGAATCAGATTATCAGATTGTCTAGTCTAACTTTGGAGGCAAGGCCGATGACGCGCTACTCGGAACCATCCGAAACATGCCCCGTAAGGTTTTCACATGCGATCGGAGTTTCAGATGTACCGGCATCGATTTATTTTATTGTGAATTGCGCCAAACAAAATACAAAAGCCAAATCGCCTACGCAAAAAGATCATTCAAACGATCATGTCACCTACTCAGAAGGATTATATATACGCCTATCGAGGTCTCTACCGAGCTCTGTTACATGCCGTACAATACGCAAAGCCAGCACGATACATGGGAAGAAATATGCTGAGGGACGAGTTTCGCAAGGGAAATCCGAAAACTTTTGATCAAGGACGAATCGACAATACTATCAAATTTTTGAATCTTGCCGCGAAAGAAACTGGTCTTGAGCACAAATTGGTCAAGAACCTACTGAGGGTAAAGTACGAGCGTGGGATTCAATGGAAAGCGTAAATATCCCTTCATGATATAGATACAGATATCGATCTTGCAATTCTGATCCTCTCGTAGGCAACTCAGGGAAAGACATCCTATGCAGATACATTTGAGGAAAAACAACATGACACATTACGACAAAACTATCGAGATGCTTAACGAAAGTATGGGACTATGTCTACGTTAAGGGCACCACAAGTACCAGAGAGAAAAGCAATTTATCGACTTCATGACTTCACGCCTATCATCATCCTAAAGCAGTTTCTAGAACGTATCCCTTTGCGGAATACAGTACGTTTAGCCAAAGTTTAAATCCCAATGCCGCTCAACAGGCAGAGGCTGGTGGATGGTTGCCATATACCTTGACACTCGATAGCCAAGAGCCATCAATGATATTGGGAGTGTCGACAGTATAATCAGCGCATGGCTCCGTTAGTCGTATGGTAGACGACGGTCATACCATAATTGCCTGATGTTACCGATGGTTGGGGATTGTACTTGGAGATGCAGTCCGCAAACTACATTGAAGGATTGTTGGCAAGGGCTTACTCACAGCCTCACAGACTTATCTTATAGCAATAACGTATACCTAACGAATGATATTGATGAGATCATTCCAGATGACTATCATGAATAGCCTGATGGTATCCGAGGTTAAGTACTCGATGCCGCCCTATTTCAGCCGATAGCTACCGAAGTGCTGTGTTCAACAAGAACTATCTATGACTCTAATAATATAATAAGTACTACCTACCTCCAGCTAGCTATACAAGTGCTTCCAGGTTCTCCATTCGCTTCTTCATTTTGAGAGTGGCTGGTGTACCTAGTATGTCGGGTCCCCCTGTCGTCAACGTCTCTGCGCGCCCATGAACGCCCAGGTGGTGGATTTCGTCTCTCGTGTTTCCTTCCCCTTATCGAAAGATAATGGTATCACTGCGGGGCTTATCCAAATCCAATGATCCCAATCGACACAAACTGCCCTTGCTGCAATGCATTCTTACATTCTTGCTACCTTTTCCTTTGAATTAGATGATACGTCAAGTCAAGTGGGGGTTGATTCTTTGTTCGAAAGCAAACGACCATCGTGATAGATTTCCTCTTTGGATATAGTCACCTCGCTGGGTAGTATTGGAGAAGTAGGTGCTCAAGTACTCAAATACTCAAATACTCAAATACTTGGTATTTGCTAGGTGATTTCTGTAAAAGCTCATCGACTCCGTAGATTGTATTTGTATTGTATTGTATTGCATTGTACGGAGAAGCTGCACAAAGTGGATACCGCTTTTAGCGAATTCCTCCCCAAAAACATGAGATTGATAAACTGACACTGACTTCTCGAATGAAGAAATGATTTGCGTTAAATCCAAACCAACTTCCAAGCCTACGTAACTTGAACGAAAAAGTACCTCAGCACTTGAGTATCTATCCCCAAGCCAAATCATTGTGACGTCTCTGGTTGGCTCTAATCCTCCTTTCGCACTACCCGTATCTCGATTCTCCATACATTATATATCTCTCAACCCCGCCTTCTCGCAATTCCTAATTCATTTTCCCCAGACTATCCATCTTCTTTCGGCTGCCACATCTTGCAGGTGAATTCTTCCGCTCGATTTTATAATCGACAGAAGACTCATGGACGATCATTGGCATTCGCCCTTATCGCGATCGCGTTGAGGACTCTGGTCGATTGACCACTGTCTTCCAGCGCTCGCTACGAATAATACCTTCCATTATGCCTGTTAAGCCTGGTCAACATGATATGATCAACCAACAACAACTACTACTTCTTCATCAAGAAAGATCGAAGGCACAAAAAAAATGGCTGAAACAATATCGAACAGAAGTTGCTGCGTCTGTCAGCAGCATCTGTTCTACTTTCTGCGCAGTAAGTTTCTCCGTGCTATGTGTTCAATGCAACCGCTGATTGCTTGTAGTTTCCATTGGACTCAGTAAAAACGCGAATGCAGACATACAAATATAACAACTTTACGGATTGTGTCCGACGTACATATCAAACGGAAAAATTACGAGGATTCTTTCGTGGTGTTGCGGCACCTTTAGCTTCAGTAACTCTGGTCCGAACAATATCTTTCTCGGTCTATCAGCGTTCGAAGTATACATACTCAGCTTGGTTCAAGAGAAACTTTGACGTCGATCCATTGGTGCATATCAATACATTTGGAACATATCCTACCCTTTCAACTATTGCTTGTTTTGGAGCTGCTGGTGCCACAGCTGGATCGTTTATAACTCTTGTAGCTTGTGGGTGGATCGACTAAGTCAATTACTATTTTTTTACATTTCTAACAATGTTTAGGTCCCTTCGAGTTGACGAAGCTTAGTGCCCAGGTATCGGTGTTGATGGCTACTAAACGGCAAACGAGCCTTTCTGATCCCGTTAGAAACTCTCCTATGCAGAATGCGACTGCAGCGAGCTATAAAGATAAGGGAACATTTAAAACCGCTATGAACATTGTCAAGAATCGTGGGGTGTCAGGCCTCTATTCTGGATTCAACCTTCACCTTCGTGAGACAATTCTCCAATCCAAGATTGCTGGCACAGACTAATCTCGTCGTATACAGTTCGGGATACACTAGGGACTGCTATTTACTTTATGACTTACGAAAGTTGTAAGCAACTCTTGACTACATATACAGGGTCAAAAGGCTCAACAAGTCCATTTGCTGTCGTTGTCGCTGGCGGTTTCTGCGGCGTAGCGAGCTGGGCATTGATCGTGCGTGAAAGAACCATATTCTTGTAGTGCTAGCCAAGCAACTAACGATGAACAGTACCCAATCGACTCTGCTAAAAGCATTTATCAGCGAAATTGCCTGACTTGCTGCAAAGGCGAGACGGTTCAAAAGGCACCAAAAATTAGATTTTTCGACAAGAAAATGTACCGAGGCTTGGGTGTATCCATGGGCAGATCGTGCGTCGTAAACTCAATTTTTTTCTCGGTATTTGAATGTAAGTGAATTCTATCGACTCAATTCCTACATGACTGACAAGGTGTAGTCATCAAGAAAAATGTAAATGCAATTCCAGATTGATGGAGCATCTGGAGATGGAGGTACAGTCTTTTGTAAATATCCTCTTTTTGTATGGCAATTTGGCGATGCACAAGCATTAAGGGAATGGAGTTTTCAGGGAGCATAATGGCCAAGGTTAAGTCTGCATGGAATAAGGAGAATTACCTGAACTTTAAGTTTGATATGAAGGCACTCGAAACGAGCAAGGGTTGCTAAACAAATGTATGGCAATAGTAGGAAAGGAATGAAGATTTTGCATTCGCTGAGTCTTAGATTGGTAGTTAATAATAAATACATGGAATTTGACTTGAAACTTCAGTTAGATGGAAAGAAATGTACATTCAAACCACTAACGTTTGCAGTTAATCTCCTTGGGGGGGAATCGATCTTTGTGTAAAGAGTCGCCTGAATTCTCCATCGTCTACATCAACTCCGCCCTTCGTTCCCCTATTCCGCTTTCGCTTGTCGGATGCATGTGCAGTATGTATAGTAACGGGCATTGTAGAAGGGGTCAGAAGATGGTCTAGTGCACCTGTTGATCTCCAAATACTCATTCGTACCTCCGTGGTGTGCACTTATAAGTTTTAACGACTGTCCGTATTGGTAAGAGATACAAGGGACTCGATGGAGAGAGCTTCAGGTGCTCGACCATTTCAACGGAATTTTTACTTTGTGTGTTATCCAACGCATTTGTGGTATTTCCATTGAGTTGTCCCTCAGGATCATGGTTTAGCGCTTGTGAAGCGGTCGGCTTTTGATGCTTTGGTACGGCGAGGTGTAGATACTTTTCCAGCGAGATATGGGAATGCTGGTTATATGTGAAGTGGGAGCTGAGATCAGCAATTTCCGTCTCCCCGCTGCTAATGCATTCCTAAAATTCCGTGGCTGTTTTGTGGTCTGTCTCGTGGGCTGAATGTCTTGTTATTTGGTAGGTTCAGATGTTGAGTATTGAAAGGGTTCGCAGAAAGTGGGAATCTGGATGTAGGAGAATCGGGTACCGGAAATTGAGTTTCATGATAATGGTATGGAAGGATAGTTGAAAGAAGACCGCGAATCTGGGTTGCTTTGTGCATTTCTTCTACTTCGTGGATTGTTGGAGAGTGTAGAAGATAGATTGTTGCTGAGTGGGGAAGTGTGTATGTATTGGCGAGAATTGGGGGGATAGGTAATGGAACGGATAGACTTGTACTGAAGTTCTACATACTGTTGAGTAGGTATGCTAAGTTAAAGACTGTATAATATGAGCAAGATTCAACGCCAGAACTTTTATGTCCAGGTACCAGACGTCCGTCAATGCTGCATCATCTTAGCCCATAGAAGAGCTATGAAGTAGTTTCCATTACAAAAGTTGAATCCATGGGGATTTCGCCCGTCTCGCATGGTTTCTGGCGAGCGATTGTATCTACAATAGACATTGCAAGTAAGTCTCGAGAGGAAATTTCCAATTTTCACAGTCTTCTATCAAGTATTCTCCTACACGACAGTGCCCTATCCTACAAAGTTGCCTTCATAGTCTACAGCAAGAGTAGGTATCTGTTGGCGGCTGATTGGTCACGAAACATGGTTGTTGGAAGCTGAAAGACATTGGGTCAAAAAATCATGCCTTGATTTCTTAGTTGGATCTGGTACGTTCATTTGGATATGGATCTTTGGAATATAATGGAGAAACTCCGCGAGTGAAATGGTGATCTTGAGATCTTATAGGAAGGCTTTATTACTGAGCACTGGTTCCATGAAGCAAAGTTTGGAATGAGAGATTTTGGCAGGGAAAGATAATGAAATCAAATGAAACCAAAGTAGTAGTAAAGGTTTCTGTCGCCGAATGTAATTTTACGCAATTTGATCTGAAGAGAGACCCCGTCATATGCAACCTGTTAGCTACAGACTCCTTCCTTTTGAGCCGTTGAGCCTCGCCAAATGTTACTTGAATAGAGCTTATCACAAGCATATAGCTTTACCTTTCGGAGCGGCTGATACTCCAGTTGCAGCCACTGACTCTAGTTTGCTGCTGCCTGGTGGAGTAACAAGAGCAGATGACTGTTGCCCTACTTGTATTGTACCAGAACAATTCTCTCTTCCAAAACATGAATGACATTTTACACAAATAGAAGATCACCCCCGTAAGTCTGCACACCCATTGTTGTCTGGAGTTGACAATGTTCTGAAAGCTAATGCATAGCAAGCCTCGAATCTACACTCGTGAAGAAGCTGGATTTAGAATACACAAGTACTGTTTTGGGCACTTGCCATAAGTACCTAGGTGTGCTTTGGCCAGCACATCTGCGACCTTACCCATGAAAGTTATATACGAACTCTTGGAGTTTTTTTCATTTTGAGCAAAAGCTTCAGCGAGATTTAATATTGCGACGTGATTTGATGTGACTCTAATATGACCGATCTTGATTTTTAGTGATAAGTATTCAAGGAGAAGAACATTCATTATCGCCGAATGCTGACTGAATTGCCGTGTTAGACTATTAACATTTCATATAAATGATAATATCAAGACAATTTATCAATATATCCGCATGTAGACACACACAGATATACGGCCTCGACGTGGTTCATACATACAGCAGAAGTGAATAATCGATGTAATTGTCGTGTCAAATCAACCTCAATTGCCCCGCGGCAAGATTCTGCGGGACCTGCCATTCGCTTCACGCGCGCTAAGATTACCATTACCTACTTTACGCTGCCCACCCCGAGGACCGTTTACTCTTTCTCCAAAGTTTGCGACACATAAGACTTTTATTCTTCCAACTCAATCAGATTCATTGAAAACAACACGCAAACAACCTTTTCCATTTTCTAACACTAGAACACTGGATGTATTGTTAGGACGTATCGTGATTCTCTATTTTCTTATCAGCCTAGCATAAGCTGCTGATTTCACTTTGAGAGAGTTGTTATCGTGCCTTTTCATCAGCGCTTTTGCGCACTAATCTCTTTCTTTCAATAGGTCATAAGATTCTTATGGTAAGTCGAGGATAGTACTCGATATGGTGGGTAAAAGAAGAAAAGCCCTCCTGGCAAAAGGAGTCCTCAAGAATCCGAAAGCGGAAGCTGCCCGAGAAGCTTCAAAGGCCAAAAAGGCTCAAAAGAGTCTATCGGCTCGAGCTGGTAAGGAAGACCGCCGTGCTAAAAAACTGGAACGTCGGAAGAAAGAGAAGAAATCATATACTGCACAAGATTGGGCAGAGCCTGCCCCAAATCATTTGATTGCCAAGTTAGATCTTCCCAAGCATAGTTCTAAGTATCAATCGTATTTCGAATTTGCGGAGAATACAGAAAAGAAGAAGAAGTTGGAGTTTCAGGTATTTAGTTTTGCAATGTGTTTTTACCATATTGACTTACGATCAGGTCACAAATGATCCCAATCCTCCACCAGGATTCACCTATGTCCCTATTGGAGACCCGACTTTGACGAATGCTTGCAAAGAATTATCGCGAGAACAAAATGCTATGATCTTCATTGTTTCGGTAAGATTGACCGACAGGCCTGTTTGTGTTGAACGCAAGGCTACACTTACTGACTCCATATCTTCTACAGCGCTCGAAAGAAGACAACTCGAAAATTTCCGAGCATGTATTTCGAACCGGATATCACTTTCGAGAAGTCATCGTGGACGAAGCTCGGAAAGCTGTCGGCGACACCGTTATTTCGAACACGACCCATGGATTGATTGAGCCAATACCAGAATCCCAAGACGAGATAAACAAACAAGCGGACGCTGCAATACGCGATCTTTTTCCAAGAATCCCTAATACTGATCGACAGAGGATCATAGAGCATGCTTTTCAAAAAGGTATCAAATTTCATGGAGAACCTACGGTCGGCCTACAAGCCGACCTTCCTTTAGCACGTCGAGTTCAGCTCGCTGTTCTTGCTCACATCCGTCATACACACACTAGATATGACAAGCTACTCAAGGAAACCAGTTGGATAAATGCACGAAAGGTAGTTGAGCCTGTGTGTCTAGATGTCCTTGTCAAATGGCGAGGTGATGAGGAAACTGGGCGTGATCAAATGGATGAGATCTTACGAGAAGTTGTCATTATAACTGATTCCGACGATGAAGATGACGACTCTGATGAAGACGATGATTCAGATGAATCTTCGGAAGAGGGAGAGACATCCGTCGGCTCTGCTGCTCTGGCCCTTCAAGATGGTCCACAGAGGCGGCAACCTTTGATGGCTGAGCAAGATTCCTACGCGAATGTTGCTGGACCCTCAGACTCTATTTCTTCTCATACACGATCTAGAGCAAGGCAAGATGAAGGGCTAAGAAGACCGCAGCCTCGCTTCAAGCGATACCAAGCTGCATGGGACGAGGCTGTCAATCGAGGTCAAAATAACGCTCTTGAATCTGACGGGCGAAGTATGCAAGGATATGAGGCAAGTATGAGACCCACCCAACCTAATGATGCACCACATTACCAAGAGATGCCTCAACGACAAGCACCTATTACCGCTTCACGTCCTCTTGCGGGGTTGAATTATATCTATCGTGACACAGAACCTCGGCATAGCGTTCCGCCTGAACAACAAGTAGGTCCAGTTTGGAGGAGAGAGGTAGAAGAAAGCTTCATGACTAATATTTACAGATTCGCCATTACTACCAACAGGAGCGGGCACCTTCAAGGACGTTGCTTCGCAGGAATGAGGTAACAGTTAGACCCCTACATGACCGCCCAACTTTTCAACCTCCACAGTTTGATACTGCCCCACAAGTGAGCAGAGAGCCAAGATCCCAAGGAGTTGTCAGAGCTTCCCCAACTAGGTCTGGATTCCAAGACTTGCTTGCTTTATCCATTGAAACCCAAAATGATAGTGTAAATGTTTCATCTCGTTTGGATCGAGGTACTGCTGTTCGCGACTTGGGCCACCATCAAGAGTCATATCCAAGACACGTGGTTGAAGGGAGTAGATTGACACCTAGGCCCCGAGAAGTCATTCTCATTGATGATGATGATGATAATGACGATAGCCCATATTCCAAACGCCGTCGTGTGATTGAAGATGATCATGGGCGATTTAGGCCTTATCCTTCCAGGGTGCAGAATGCCCATACCGCCCCAATTTTTTCTTACGGGGACGCCGACCGGCGTTCCGTTGCATTACCCAGATACACCGAAGGTTTGTCACAAAACTTGCCATTAGCATCATCACGACCTATACTTTCAGAACGAGTGCCTATTTATGATGCGCCTGATTCCAGACCATATGAAATGCATTCAAGTCTATCCAGGCGAGAAGATGAGAGGCTCTCTTACCAGCAACCTGTATCTTACTCGAGACGAGAGATGGCTGCACCACGTCCTTATTTGACCAATTCTGATGAGACTTACAATCCTCAGCGAGTGGCTAATGATAGTATGAGAGTCGCTAAGCGTGATCAATTTGTACGACGAGAACAAGTTGAACCTAGTCAGAGGTATTATCTTCAAAGACTAGCGTCACCTGATATGCATGATACCAGAAGAATTTCTCATCCTCAAATTGTGGATGGTCCTGCAGACCAAGCTTTCATTCAACGTTTCTCTCAATCTGGACTTGAATCCCCCCTTTCTCGGCCACAAGATGGTCCTGTTTCTTATCAGAGATTTGCTCCGAACATTCATCGTCAAGGCGAGTCGCTAGATCAAGCAGCTAGGTCATTCACAGTCATGCGTCCTGTTCAATCAAGATCTCCAGTACGATATTTAGATAGGGTAGAGTGAGTGGGCTCGAGTAACCAAGAGTGACATAGGAATTGCTAACTTTCTTTACCTTAGAAGATCTGGTGATAGATCTGGTCCACCAGTATACTACGAGAGACGTGATCCGTATACTATTGAGCGACATATGCCGAATACCATGCGTGTTTCGGTGCCGCCAAACCCTGATTACCAGACAAATCCTCGGGTTATGCATCCTGGGCGTCAAGTCATTGTGCTGGATTAGTTTTGGAGTAATTATCGAGAGATGAGGTGCTTTGGAGGAGGGACAGTCGAGCTTTTGAGGCTCCTGCTGCTTGTTTCCGTAATTAGGATTCGCATTTATCTTGCATTGGGAGTAACTGGCGCACGATTCATTCATTCATCGGTGAATGATAGGTTTTGTATCTGGATGGAAGGTGTACATGGTGTCATTGTTTTGCGCCCCTGGCTGCGTGGGTTTACCTGCATAAGCGTGGAGCATGGAAATCGCATTAAGGGACAAAATTTATTTGCATTAAAACGGCGTCACAGAGTGGCAGATGGAAAGTCTGTTTTAGAACCTGGTGGCAACGCTGAGTTGTTTCAGGAAAGCCTGTTTTAATCGGTTTCAGTACTCGTGTCCTAAGGGATGAGTACAGTCTATAATATATACAGCCGCAATTGTATGACTTTCTTCCCATTCAGTTCCCACTAATTACTGAATTCATATATGCATCTGATGATTCCAAAGAGTGTGAAAGTATGATTCGGGTATCCAACCAATGCTCGCATAAACTCCTTTAAATGCCCAACAATAAAATATAACTCCTATGCCAACATTGCAACCTGTTGTTCCTCTCGCTCACGTTGTCTTGCTTTTGCCCTTTCTTTACTCGAAAGTTCTGATCTCGGCACATCAGGCAAGGAATCTTTCAATGGTAATCCCGCTGTAGGAACCTCAGGTAGCGGAACGCCTGTAATTTCTGCTTCCAAAGCAGCCAATTCATCCTCTACCTCATCTTCATCCTGGTTTGACATCATCCCTCCCAGCATATCGCTCACCTCCTAGAATTCAAGTCAGTAAAATAGCCACTTATAACACGAAATAGCGCTTGCCTGTTGATAAGCAATTGCATCCGCCGTCTCTCCCATCAACTTTTCCACGTGATCCAACCCTCCCATTTCCTTGTGTATCTGGTTTAGCACATTTGTACCTTGTTGTAAACCATATACAACATCCTTTTGTACCAGCGCAAACTCCACACTACTAGTCAATTTCTCCAGTTGCTCGAGTTGCGCATCCGTCTTCGCCAGCAAAGATTCTTGATATTTTTTCCGTCGCAGAGCTAGAAGGGCTCGTTGTTTATCTCCTTTCGCCAACATTTCTTTTGCGATAGCGGTTTCGCGGTCGGTGAGTACAGTTATACGTCGTTGATATTGGTGAAGCTTGTCCCGCTGGTTCTTCATGTCCAGGATAGCTCTGGAGCCAGTGAGTCAGTGAAAGCAGGCTTGGAGAATAACTGAAAAGCTCCTTACTTATCCTGAGCGGAAATCTTATGAGTACTGGGTGTATTCCCCATCGTTGATTTGAGACTACTTGCTCGCTGATAGAGGGATGCATTCCGTGGTGTCCTGCTCCAGGACTTGGATGCTTGGAAACGGCGTCATGGCGGTCGGCGCTGATAAGCGATAAGAGTTATTCCGCGCGGGACTTACCGTTTTTGGGAGAGGTCAACATTTTTTTTATTTTCAAACATTCATGCGACTTGGGAATTCGAATCACTTTGGGTGCACTTTACTCGAGGTTGTTTGGAAGGCTCACTATGATTTCGAGAGGCGGAAGGCCAAGTTTGAGTCAAGGACTAGACAAGGAGGTATGGATTGCTCACGGCGCAAACATGAACTCGAATTGCAGCTTGTTTACTAAAAGTTTATGCAGATATATCAAATTGTAAGGAAATTGGCAGATGAACAGGCACAGAGCCAGAAAGGACCAAAGCGTCTCACAATCTCTATTGTCTATGATAGTATCAAAAATTCGAATTCAAGTCTAAAAAGAAGATCAAAAAAATTGCTGGAAGATTCAATTGATAGAGTGCTGTTGGTGTTGAAGGAAGAACAAGATGATAGTGATTCCGTAGATGGGGATTTCGAAGGATTGGAGGAGGCGGCACCACCGCTAAAAGTACATAAGTCGCAAGCTATTGTAGTAACATACTGACTTGTCTCTCAGGAACATAACATAATGAATAAAAGTATCACCAAAGGTTGGGGAAAACCAGCAACATTACCTACCATGAACTCTCTGAACGGTACGCCTTCTGCGAGTGGGGCTACAACACCTATGGCTCAACTTCAGACCAACCCTCTCGGCAATGGGGAAGTTGAATCACCGATGAAATCAGATCGACAAGCAAACGGGGAACCAAAATCGAAACGTCGGAAAGCAGAACGAGAAGTTAAAAAAGATGTGGATAGGGCACCGCCGACGGACATCTCGTTGGAGAATCTTGGAGGAGTGGATAATGTTATTGAGGAATTGAACGAGCTTGTGGCGATGCCAATGCTATATCCGGAAACATATATAAGGACGGGAATTCAACCACCTCGAGGAGTTTTACTCCATGGACCACCCGGTTGTGGTAAAACGATGATCGCAAACGCCTTTGCTGCAGAAATAGGAGTATCATTCATACCAATATCTGCACCATCTTTAGTGGCTGGTATGTCTGGAGAATCAGAAAAGAAAATTAGGGATGTTTTCGATGAGGCAAAACGTATGGCACCATGTCTTGTTTTCATTGATGAGATTGATGTCATCATGGGAAAACGTGAAAGTGCCCAGAGGGAGATGGAAAAACGAATTGTTGCTCAGATGCTCACATCCATGGATGACATGGCCTTGGAGAAAACTGGTGGTAAACCTGTCATTATAATTGCTGCCACGAACCGACCTGACAGTCTTGACCCGGCTCTTCGAAGAGCGGGCCGTTTCAACAAGGAAATTAATTTGGGGGTTCCAAACGAAGCTGCTCGAGAGAAGATTCTTCGTGCTCTTACCCAGAAGCTCGTCTTGACTGATGACTTCAACTTTCATGCTTTGGCAAAGATGACTCCTGGATTTGTGGGTGCTGATTTGAATGATGTTGTGTCTGTTGCAGGTACAGAAGCGATGAAGCGCATGATGGAAGCTTTGAAACAACGAACTGCCTCTACCATGGAGCTTGATACTCCATTACGAAGTGCCACATCCATGGAGCTTGACACTCCGATACTGAAGGATAGCACCTCCGAAGCTCTTCTTGTTCTGAGGTCTCTCGTCGCAAATGCTGGAGGCTCAGCTCCCGACGGTGATTTCTCTATAAAATATACCGATTTTCTTGCAGCTATACCCAAAGTTCAACCATCGGCTAAACGAGAGGGGTTTGCAACAATTCCAGATACAACATGGGCCCATGTCGGTGCTTTGCACGAGGTACGAGAGCAACTCGAAATGGCCATTGTCGAACCAATCAAACGACCAGAATCTTTTGCTCGGGTTGGTATCACAGCTCCAACAGGAGTATTACTTTGGGGACCACCTGGATGTGGTAAAACCCTTCTTGCTAAGGCTGTCGCCAACGAATCCAAGGCCAATTTTATTTCCATCAAAGGTCCTGAACTCCTCAATAAATATGTTGGAGAATCTGAGAGGGCTGTTAGACAGGTTTTTGAGCGCGCTAGATCATCCGTACCATGTATTCTCTTCTTTGATGAATTGGATGCATTGGTTCCCAAACGTGAAGACTCTTTGTCAGAAGCTAGCAGTAAAGTCGTCAATACCCTCCTCACTGAGCTTGATGGTCTAAGCAATAGAGCTGGTATTTATGTTGTAGGCGCCACTAATCGACCTGACATGATTGATCCCGCGATGCTCCGTCCAGGTCGTCTTGGAACATCAGTTTTCGTCGATCTTCCAACTCCTGATGAACGTGTGGAAATCCTTAAGGCTCTCTACAGAAAAGCATTGCCGCTTGCCAGCGCACAAGAAATTGAGGCACTAGGCCCAGTAGCGAGAGATGAGAGGTGCAATGGCTACAGTGGAGCGGATTTGGGTAACTTACATCAAGCTGCTGCGGTTGCAGCGTTGAAGAGGGAGATGATCATGGTAGCACAGGGACAGGCGACCATGGAAGATGAATTGAAGATTGGAGGGGCGGATTGGGAGGTTGCGTTGGGTAAAATCAAGGCGAGTGTTAAGGATGCGGGGAAATACAGGAGGTTGAGGGATAGGGGAATGTAGAGCATAGATGCCACATTCAATATCAAGTTAAGAGTCACAAATCGTGTATTCTATTGTTCTTAGGTCATTGGATATGTTTTTACATATAATAGCATTGTGAATTACATTGCCTTGTAGCACGTTTTCATCTCTCTTTTTAATTCTATTTTCACTAGGGAAATTTGAAATTATCATCTCTTCGTGGCGAATCCAACATCAGATGTGCGCGTCTGCTCCCGGTGAGCTCGCATCGTTCCAAGAGCTCTCGCATGTGGCCTGTGCCAGCGCCTACCTTCTCACGTCGCATCAATTGAGTTTCTAGAAACACTACAACATTGAAATCATTCTCATCATTTTACGGCACGCTGCACTTTAATCCCATATTTTACGCTTGTATTGTCTACTACTAATTCTAATTACATAACTTTCAACTTTTCCATTCAACTGTTTGAAATCACGTTACTTCTTTCATTTGCATAGAAATTCTATTCTTTGAACTTACTCCACCAGAAAACGAGCCCCTCCAATACCGAGTACTGAATTCCCGCCTCCCTGATCTCCTGCGCTCTATTGACCAAGGACTGTCTGACCTCTGACTGAAACTTATGCTAGATTGTCAATCACTACTATCAAAATCTTCACGAATAGGATTCTTATCGAATATGTCCACGCCCATCATAACCACGACCACCACTACCACTACTACTACTACCACTACCAGTCCCCCATCTCTTCCCGCAAACTTCACATTCGCTCCCTCGACTTTGTATATTCTACTTGCGGATATAGGCCATGAATCACTTTGTAAGTTGTCTTCATTTCCTATGATTTCGTATCTTTTTGTCATTTAAATCGTTTTGGTAAACGAGCACTGTTTAGTATAATAAACTTTGATTATAATTCCCCGTTTATTTGTGTTATAAATATGGAATTGATGCACTCATTTTGTTTCTCACAAAAAATCGAAAATTGGCAACTTTATCAATCGATGTACAAAAATACTTACACATCAACACCACACTCTAGTCCACTGGGGTTACCTCCTCACCTCTGCTCCTCCCCCCGCTACGCGTACCCCTTTTCTCACTCCCGTGACCGGCACCATCTGTACGTATATCTTGCATCTTTCTTCCCCGCTCTGCGATCCTCCTCCCCAACTCACACAAACCCCAGTCCACATAAGCAACATGACCGGCCCCTGGCTCTACCAATCCCCTACATTCCCCCTCGCGCACCTTCTGAAATTCATCCCCTCCCTCCTCTTCATCCTCAAAATCTGCTCCGTAGATACAATTCTACATCCCGCGCTCTCAGAACGCCTGGGAATACTAGGTCTCCAAGCACAGCTGAAAAGCATGGAGTCCAATATTTCCCAATCACAAGATTCGCACCCGGGGACGGAAGATAGCCAGACGGAGGAAAGTGAGAAGCACTCGCAAGAGGAGAAGGAAGAAATGGTGTCCTCGGAATCAGAAATTTCATGTAGAACATGGATCAAATCTACCCTTTGTGTTTTGGATGAAGAAGGATATATTTCGTTTCCCGAAACCTCGCATCGGCTGAGCTCGAAGACGGTGGTGGATAGTATCGAAGCGGAGGCGGTGGCGGGAGCGGGTTGGAATAGGATGAGGGGGACGGTGGGCTGGGATCGGAGTGTATGGGTTGGGGAGTAGAGTGATGGGTGGAACAGATAGGATTTACAACATGCATGAGATGAATCCGGTCTCAGTCACTGGTGAGATGTTGGCCAGCTCGAGGGAATTCTATAGGATCTTTCAGCGAAGAATACCGCTGTCATTCCTTATGATAGATATAATAGGGGTTTGTACATTTTGTATGACCAGGTTCCCATTCTCACAATCTCTTACAAATTTGGAATATCACATAGTAATCCAAGTACAAATCAAGTTGAATTTACTTCCCACATTGTTTCATTTCATTCAAGGTCTATTTACAAAATACAGTGTGGCCAGCATTTGAAGGCCAAACTTCTCCTACCAGCTGAAGTTTTTAACTCCGTATCATCCATCCGTCACTCCATATGTCCATCTAGTCCTGAAAAAATAATCTCCAAACCACCTCGATTTCATCCAACCCCTATCAAGTAAAATACATCCCAGTGAAAGTAGTAAAATCATTTTGCCCAAATATGTATTCAGAAGGTCGATCGAATTTAAAAAGCCTCCATCCTTCTTCCCTTCCTTCTTCCCCTTCCAAATTGGAACTAGAGCGATAGTCATGCTCAGTATGGTATCTAAAATCAAAAATGAAGCAAGCGCAAACAAAGTCCCCCAAATATGTATTGACATTAAATAGATAAGTTCACTTCAATATGTAAAAGCCTCGGATGAGACTCGAGCAAGAATTTTAGGTGTTTTATTTCACAAACTGAATACGTAACAACCCCCCAATATGAGCAATATTGAATGTGTTGTTCGCCGTGATGTAAAGTGATGATGAGCGTTGTGTCGTACAATAAATATTCAAAGCATTAAAACCCGGCAGTGCTCTTCTTCCGCCGACCGAAGAATCGACTTGCGAATGAACTCTCCTCCTTCGCGTGAACGAAAGGTTTAGGTTCTATCGATGGAGGTGGTTCCGAGTTTCGTAAAAAGTCTGCAAGATCGCTGGTTTGGGATCTGAACTTAACTGGAACAGGTTCGCGACTTTCATAAGGCTTGCGGACAGCATTTGAGCCCGAGGTTGTTCGTGGAAGTTCGGGTTGCCGAGAATAATTTCCTTGGCTACTGCCAACGGCGGGGGGAGCGTTGAACTGAGGATTAATTGGCGCAAGAGGCGTGTGTTTTGTGGGTGCCGTGCGGGAGTTTGCAGAATGTGATGTTTTGGGTGGCTGAACTTGAGAAGTTGAGCCACTTCGAGTGAAACGTGAAGAAAAGCTGGCCTTCTTCTTGGGTGGCTTAGGAGGTTCAGCGAATACAGACGTCATCTTGGGTGAAGGCGGTGGAGGTACATTGCGGAGAAAGTCGGCCAAAGACTCTTCTTTGATGGGTGCCGGTCTGGAAGAAGGCTCAAATTCGTCGTCATCTTCCTCGTCGCTGATATCGATGGCGTATGGATCCCTAACTCTTCGTGTCTTTCTTTTCGGCATCATGTCTTCATCATCATCAAAATTCATACCACTTTGTGTGGGCATTGGCTTGTTAGCCCTGCTGGCACCATTCAGGAGTCCAGTTTGCGAAGATACAGAATGGTTTGTGGATGTGTAAGTAGAGGCTTGACTATATCTAGAATCTGGTAGAGATGCATCGATAGCTTTACCACCGGCAAAACTAGACATTTGGTCGGAATCCATGGTAGATCTGAATGGGGCGACAGTTCGTGGTATACGATGACCACCGACCTCATCTGGACCAGCCCTTACAAAGTCGATAAGATCTGTGATAGAATCTTTGCCTACAGTGGCATCGCGAGCCTGTAATTTACTTGGTCTTCTACCCGCTGATGATGCCGAGCGCGTCGGAAGGGTAGCAACGGGACCCACACGGGGAATTGAGCCGCTGACGTTTCTCGGCGTTCCATTTGTCCCTTTGTGGAAGGTACTGCTGGCTATTGGTCGGGAAATCTCACTAGCGGCACTTGAATTTGAGCGTGAGTGAATCTCTTCCTTTTTGAAAGGAACGGCAGGACCTGTGGATCGAATAAAATCGGAGAAATCACCCAGTGAATCTCGTTCTATTCTTGCATCTCTCGGTTGAACATTGGCACGAACACGACTACTGCTTGTCGAAGGGCGACTAGTGCCTTTCAAAGAAGTAGTATTCTTTGAAACATCACTTGGAGGATGTGAGTGCAACCCAGTATGCTTGCTCACTGATGTTGAATGTGTACGGCTTGTAGCAGGTCGAGGGACAGGGATGGCATTTAAACTCAATGGAGAATCCGGGCTTTCGATAGCCCGCATATTCTGTGGTGTCAATGTGTATTGAATGGTCTCGCCTCCCCGAATCAATTCTTCAAATGACTTGGAATCACCTACACTGCTCATCGCAGAAACACCGCTTTCTTCCGATACTCTTCTTTGGTTGACACGTTGAACGGAAGATGAGCTAGAGGTAGATGTATAGGATGGGCGATGTGCTTTTTGATGCGTTTCTGATATAGCCTTGCGCGATACTTCCTCGCCTCTAGAGCTTGTTGGTGACGTACGGCGCACCGAGGATGAACGAGGGATGTGTTTGAAACTTTCTGGAGAGTTGCCCTCTTTTAAAATAGGCAAAATCGTCGAATTATCGTTTGCAGGATTGGCCATTGGACGAGAGACGGACCTTGGAGGTGGTTCAAATGAATTTTTTGCACCCTGGTATGCCGTTTGACCATCTTGCTCACTTGCTGGAAACTTTGAGTTTGAGAACCCACTTGATGACTTGCTCTGGCTAGATTGTTGTCTGGTCGAGCCTTTGATGCTTTCTCGATAATTCTGCGGGGTAGGAGGAGCAGCGAGCACGAATGGTGCCGGTCGAGAAGCGGCTGGCCTAAAGGAAGGGTAGTTTTGAGACGTAGGACTGGGATCTACGTCAACACCTTGCATCGCAGCCGCTAGCTCTGATGGTACCGCTGTCAAAGGAGAGTCTTCACCAGCCACCTCCCTCTCGTCTACCTCTGATATAGAGTCAGTAGTTGTGTTGAGAGGCAGTGAGCTCAAATTAGAGCCAGTTCGGCCTAACGGAGAGCTATTCGAGCTTCTAAGGTGTGGGCTTGTACCTCGAGATGAAAGTTCCGAAACGATCGGTGAATTAATACTATTAGGTCGAGACATTGGGATCACTCGGCCTGCAATGAAATCAGTTGCGTCAAACGAGCTTTTGCGTGATCTTGTTGTAGGACTCTTTGCTGTATTGACATCGATCAGGCGCAAGGAATGAATGCTTGGTGATCGGAGACTAGAGCGTGAAGAATAATCTTTGTCATCGGGAGAAATACGACCACCGAAAGATATACGTGACGAAGTCATGATTTGCGGTTCCTCCTCCACAAATTCATAGTCAGAATCTATATCCTTACTGGTGTCATCCGAATTCATAGGGCCACCTGTAGGCTTGTGCTTCGATTCCATTACAGCGCTCTCTGTTTTATTTGAAACTTCCTCGATTTCTTCACCTGTATCCTTCTCTGATTCTGCAGGTGTGATCGTGCCATTTAAGACCGGAGCTCCACTCTGCGTCGGGCTGACACAATCCTCCTGGTCCGAATTTGCTTCCTTGGAACCTCGGGAGAAAAGTGACGTGACAGTAGATGGATTTGGAGGTGGCAATGAATTTGCACGTTTTCTCGATTTCACAGGAGAGACGGCGAAAATGGGAGTTGGTGGTTGGGAAGAATTGGGTGTGGGGAGATTGTGCGATGCATTCGTGAAAACAACCATACTCTTCGGTCGTCGAGATAATGGCAGCTCTTCCGTCTCTGATGTCGCATCATCATCTTCATCGTCGCTTTGTGGAGCTAGTCCTGGTACTTCGATTTCCCTGACATCATCCACGGACATTGGTAAAGGAATAATAGCAGCTTGTTCGTGCTCGGTCAGTGCGTTCAATGATTTCTCTTGTGGTTGCTTATCATCGCTGAGAGGTATGCTAGCCAGTTGGGCTAGTGCCGGTACAGATTGTGGTGACCTGTCTACTGTTTCTGTCGAGGAGAGGTGACCTATTGACACTGGACTTGTGGGCGAGCGGATGCGCTTTTTCCAACCTCTCCAAAGTTTTCCCAATTTTCGATCTGATGCGACCCGCTCCATATCAGCCTCCTCAACAACTACACGTTCTGCAATATCAGTTTGTCTGATTACGCCATCTCGCTCATCTTTCTCATACTTCATGCGAAGCCGGGAATACGCTGCTTGTCCTCCCACAATTAGGATTTGTTCGCCCATGAATTCCAAGATGGATGTCAAGAAGATAGCAACAGCCGGAGAAACGATCCCAGATTCATTCTCGCGGCCCCCAAATTCCGAAGATCCATTGAGATGCTCTTGAGCTGTGTATCGATCCTCATCCTCTTCTTCCATATCTCCCAATGATGAATAAACCATACATCTCAATCTTGTGCGCTTCCACACCAGTTCAAGATCCCAATCTCGGCTGGATTGGCCTTCCCTCTCCGATGACAACAATTCATCATCTTCACTTCCACCCAAATATTCTCGAAGTTCAGCGTCTGCTCCACTGACAGCATCGCTGGCCAGCCTTGACTTTAAGACCTCGGCAACAGCCGGGCGTAATGACACCAATGAAGTTGATTTCGAAACCGAGAGAAAATTGAATACAAGTTGATCAAGAAATTTGTTGACAAGTTTCAGAGCAGCGGGTGATACCAATGCCGTTTCTCCAGAAGGCTCAATGCCATGTTGATCGAGCCAAGCATCCGCGCTGCTATCATGATCGTTTGTAACAATTTGTGAAGCTGCTGAATGCGCAATGAAGACTGGTTCTGGTGATATTGAGAGGGGTGGAGAGAGTAGCCCTGCGCAAGTGCTAGCTGTTGAATGCTTATCGCTCGAAACACTATGTGATCTAGCAAGTCGCGGACTTGGACTCTCCATTCGTGTAGATTGTTGTGCCAATTGTGAATTAGACATAATTAATATTCGATTAGACTCGGTTGGTATCCTTGATCCTCCCCCAATTGATCCTCCAAGGTGTTTATTTTATGACCAGCAAAAGTATTAGTGATTGGCAAAGTGGTCAGGATAGGGCGAGTCGAATGACTGTAGTGAATTGATCAAGTCGAGTGGGACATTGAGACAGTGTGGTTAAATCTAAGCAAGCCCCCTGTATCGAGAGCTTTTCGACGTAAATCAGTATAAGCAAAGATATGTCAACGAGGCGAAAACATATGATGATATAGATATGTGGATATGTAGTGTAAGACTGTGGTAGTTGATTCAGAAGGGGCTCGTGTAGGCAGTCAATGCACAACAACTGACTCGGAGGTGAGGCAATTCATACACCTCGAATCACATACAGATTGAAAGTTGGAGATTGTAACACGGGGGAATTATCCCAGAGGAAGGAGTATAACATTGGAATTGAAGTAAACAAACTGGGAAAGAAGAATCGAGCATAGGTATCTAGACGCAACGTCCCAAATTGGATACCCACAAAACGGGAAGAGTGGTGGTGATGAAATGGAACATGGTTTTTTTTGAGCGTACCTGAGTGATGAAGCAAGATCGATCCAGATTCCAAAGAGAGAGGGATTCGAATGTTCCGAGAAAGGAAACTGCCAATGAGATATTTTGGGGTCCCAAAGGCTCTGGAGTGTTAAGGTCAATGACAATGGATATTGATGGTTATATTAGTTATAAGAGATTAAAAGGTAGTTGATGAAGTGTTTTTGTTTCTGTTTTGGTTTTTGTTAATGATAATGACAATGATAATCAAGGAGAAACCCTTCATCCCCAAGAGAGAACGAAATATGTGTGGATGATTCTAAAAGACTCCAGGAAGAGAATTCTAGAGCAAGAAGATTCAAATTCAAATTCCAACTCGAATCGAATCAAATTCAAATTCAAAATAAGAATTAAGTTCAGTAAACCAGTTGCACTTTTTTTTCTTCGAGCGAGGAACCGGTGGGCAGGAGGAACTAGACAAGTCTAGGATCCGTAAATTACCCCTGTACTTGAAAGTACGAAGTACTACGGAGCATAAACTAGACCCTGATGAGTGTTGCTGAGTAGAGTATGATCACTGGTGCGTGAATGTCAAACATTCAGGGGTGCATGCTTTTTCATTTGAGGCGTGGATTCCTGGATGTACGGGGGAGTAGTCTCGTAGTCTCGTTGCGTGCTGCGTAAGGTGGAGAATAGGAGGAAGGAATGAACCATGCCACACTACCTAGGTATTGGATGGTCCATATATGATGGGATGATTTGTTATTAGCAAGAAGAAAATGACAATTACCGAAGTATCGGGTGGTAACTTATATTTGGCAATGAGGAAAGACTTGGTGGAGTAGGTGGAGTAAGTGGGTAGAGTGATATAAAAATGGTACTGTGAAATGGCAATAGTAATAAGAGAGCTACAGTGTCGTCGATATTGCAGTCGTTGTTGTTACTCCAGTCTATTCGTAATGCAATCCTCTGCTACCGTTACTCCCCTTATCTAGGTGCTTTTAATAAACGACGATCCGACGTCCGGATCCGGAATACTTTCGAAGCTACCTTGAGTATGTGTGAAGAATCTAAAGATACCTAGATATACATACATACATACATACAAACATACACACATACTCTGTACACACACATATATGCATCCATACAGTTGATGTATGACTATATGATTACTCTATGTGCGTCAAAAGACCCCCTCCCCCCTAGTCGTCAGAGCTGAAGCTGATAATTGATTAAAAGGATTCTGGGGAAGGCTTAGCACTGTTTTAGGCAATACAGAGCGGATAACGTACTAAGTACGCAGACGCCTCTCGAGTCTCTACAAGGTAACAACCCCAAGGCAAACTCTTTTTCAAGTAATCTAATAAAGTAACGTTTTTGGTAGGTAAGAGAGAGTACAACAAATATTGATTGATCAGATTCGATTCTCGACAACTGGTTGCACATAAGCGAAAACATTCATTCGACAGTCTGGCCAAACCACAAACCCATACAGATACCCGTTGAGGCTTTTGTATCAACGTGAGGTGACAACAGACGACGATGTCAGATATCCCGATTAATTCGGAAATAAAGTACTCTGTATTGATACTCCACCGAGTTTAATGATCTAACAAGTATCCATAGTTCCTACTGTAGCTACTTGTCGGATGAAGACAGACTATCGCCAGTCACTTTGGTATCCCAGTAATCCATCCCCATCCATACACCTTGAAGATCGTCGGAATTAAATCTTGCGGAATTCTTACGTGATCTGGACTGCTCCGTTAGAGTCTTTCAAACAAGAGGGCTGAATCCGGTTACGGGTGTCTTACTTGTTACTCAAGAAGGAAATACATTCGACTCCTTTTCAAACATACTTCCGGGTTAGAGACGAATCCAAACAGAAGTTATCTGATATCTTCGAACTACCGGTGTTAACACGAATGGTTCCTGTCCATCCTCGGCAATCATAGGAACGATCTTCAATAATCTATTCGAGGAGAAATCTAAGTTCTAACAAGCGTCATAGGATTTGTTGGCGATGATTAAAGCTTCTACATACTCGGGTCATTCCTTGTACCAATTAACCATCGTCACGATATCAAGCACTATTAGATCGGATATAGTGTCTCAACAAGTCAACATACATACCTACAGAGTACTTGTTGACAACCATGTCTATATTACTGGTAGTATTCATGGGGGCTTTTTGAGGCTGCAACATTCTGTTTCAAGAAAGATCAGCTCAATGAAGAGTGAGGACTGAGGAGTGAGGTTGTGCAAGAATGATTTAGCTTGCGAAAGACCTCCACGATGTTGCAGTAGCTTGCTTATAGCTCTTTAAATGAAAAAAAAAAAAGACCTCTGCACCTGCATATTTATTCCATACACCAATATACTCCACCTTTCCTTATCAGTGCAGCATCTTGGATTGACTTCGCGATCGCCCGCAACAACACATTCAATAATGAAACATTTCTCAACTAAGACCTTTGGTAGTTCATGTTTCTTTTTTATTCCCCTCTCTATCGGACCACTTGCTAACCCTTCCTTTAACGTTCTTCGCGGAAAATTTTCTCAATTTGCTTTTTTGGATGTATGCAAGTCAGCAGCCGCAAGAAGCAAATTGTATGGGGGACCATGGCAATCTAGCAGGGAAAGAATATCTTAGCGACATGCCAGCATAAAAAGCACTAATAAGACGCAAAAAGGAAAGAAAAGAAAAATGGATTCTTAACTAGACTAAGAACGATGTACCTCCAACCTACATGGACTTCCATTTATATCTTTGCGCCGTATGCTTGCATCGATGACAGCAGCACAATCCCAAATGGAGTCATCGTGGCCATCTTCTAGAAGGCTTTCGGTCGACAGCCTTCATTTAGCTATGTACAATACTTTAGATGTACCAAAATTCACATCACATACACAGGGTCCTAAAGCACATCACAAATTCTGCGCAAAGTCAATACCCTCCAATGATAACTCCCATAGTAAATCTAAGTTTGTGCCTGTTAATATATTCGTACCTGCAAACAAGTATATCACATACCTGCATGCCTACCTACCTCCATCCCATTCACAGTACTCATCTCGGTCGTATATCTTATGGGAGTACATATCCCGTGTCTGCAATGGGCGTCAGGCTAATCTCGGGGCACAGTAACCCATCGATTACACATGCACACCCATTCCTGCCTTTCCTACCCTACACCCTACACTCCTTGCCTGGCAATTCTACGGCTTGCTGAAGAAATATCGAGTTGCACAAATCTCACTCGCAAGGCAGATACATATTCACTCCTTTATGGACTCGCCGATCATGACTACAGCGTCTAGATTTAATTTCATTCCTCCAACACTTCGAACGGTACTCGCTTGAGTTGATATCGGTAGATTCGCGAGGTTTGAAAGGAAGCCAAAAAACCCATTCCATTAATAGATACAACCTTGAAATGACTAGAAATTCATTCAGCTTGCGCAACATCACCTAATAAATTAAGTTTATTCTTATTGTCCTTGGTATTCTTGTCGATTCGTCCATGTCACGGACATCGCCCATGACTCTATCAATCGCAATCGATAAGGTCGGTGCACGAGGCATTTCCCCAGATACAAAGATGCTCAGGTCCCTTTAACTCCAGGATCAGACCTAACTCAAATGACCATTCCATATACCCCGCTACAAAAATACTGGTACGGAAACGCTCCTAACTCTCCAATAACCACTAGGTCAATCATCAAAGCACAGCTCTCCTCAACATTTCACTCCGTTCCGGATCATCCATCGTTAGTGCCTTGTACTCCATCTGTGCTTGCATATAACAACCATCTTTCGTTCCTTCCATGTATGCTAAGTGCCAATAAACTTCGTACTTAAGTTCGTCCTCTTCTAGCATCATCTGATCGTTGAAATCTCGGACGATTTCCTCGATCTTTTTATCTTCGTTGGCTGTATCAGTTCCAAGCCTCATGTTGGTCAATGTGTCCAACACTTCGTTGAAATCATCGACGACGAGACTGTTGTCTCCAGCCGAGTATACTCCACAATCTTCGAATGATTGGGACAAGGCATTAATTCGGCCATCATGAACCTGATATACGTTAGTGACTAATCAACAAATTCATCTTCATCCAAACCCACAACTTGTGTGAGCACGGAATGGGAATCAACAACCACAAACTTACTCCACGAATATAAGCCTCCTCCACGGTACCGATCGGAAACTCCACCGATTCCATCTCGATCAATCGATCACAATATGAAGCCCGAATCGCCAGTTCTCGCTGAGCCAAACAATCTACACACCATCTAGGAGTCAGTAAGAAAAGAGTGAATGGATCCAATTCTCCATCTTGATAGCACGGAACTAATTGTTTGTCTCGAATATCCATTCCATCATCGCGATAGCAGTGACTGCATGCGCCATGAAGATATTGCATAGGGTTTTGAAAGTGAGGCGAGGTAGGAACTTGAGTATGAACCTCTGATTGTCCGGCGTGGGGCGAAATCTCCAAATCCATCTCCATCTTGAGAACTAGTGCGGTAGTTTTGTTCTTTTTGTTTGTTTATTGATTTGTTTGCTTGATTTATTTCTGGGGTGTTATGTGTACAAGTGTAAAATGATACTCTTGCGCAAGCAAATATCGGAAGATTATTTGAGTGGTCGTGGTTGTTTGTAAGAGTATTCAGATCATGCGGCAATTGGGAAGATGGCTATGTTTATATATGTCCATAAGCGAGCGTACCCAACGACGATGGTGAATCATAACGAAATTTTGGTCAGTGGCCTGTTTTAACTCGAGCGCGATTGCCTGATTTGACGCTAGACACGTGGCCATACTCCATTTTCAAGTATCTTCAGATGAAATCGGCTCAAGGGTTGAAACCCTTCCATTATATGTTTCAAGGAACCGCGAGTGAAGCGTATATATGTTGGCATGACGTAATAAATTGTTTTTTGTCTTCATTTATTGTTTGGACAGATGGATAGCTCTAGAGGAGAGAGGAAATAGCCTCACAATAAGACTTCTCTGAATGATTTGAAGTCTCAACTCTGACAACCGGGTGTTAGTAACGGACGTTGTCATTGTCATTATTAGCATTATACAGGTGAAGATGAAGGGTACGGTTACTTTGTCCCTAATTGGGAATTTGCATTTCATCTATCAAAGCATTTTGAAAGGATAGAAGAATCTAAGAAAACAAGAATACCCTTCAACTTTTCGACATTATCGTAGCTGCTATAATTCGCACCTTCATGGCACAGTGAACTTATTTATTGAAAGTGAAGATTTCATCTCCTTGGATGTTTTGACTACTATCGTCACTCATACTACGGCGCTTGTATAGATGTCATTCTATATTACGAAAGTTCCATCGTCGCTATACTGCTCTATCTTACATTCCCTCATCACCCATCAAAGTCTCGCACGCACACCACGCCCCTCTATCTCATCCTTAACACTCACCCAAGATCTTCTCCACCGCCTCCCAAACATCACGATGCACCTCCTCAACATTCCTACTCGCATCAATCTCAGCCAGCAACCCTCGCTCCCTATAATGCTCAATAACAGGTCCAGTAGCACAGACATGCTGTCCAAATCGCTTATGCATAATTTCAACCCCATCATCAATTCGGCTGGAAGATTCAGCTCGAGACAAAAGTCTCTCTTGCAGAATCTGCAGCGGACAATATAGGGAGAGCACGAGAGATGGCGCACAGATTGTAGATTCGAAGAGAGCGACGGGATCCATACTGCGAGGGAATCCTATGTTCTTATTAGTATTTGAGTAATCACACTCAGTACTTGATATAAGTGACTTACCATCGATCAAAAATGCCATTTCTTTTCCCGGCTCGATATCCTCGCTTCTTCGTGCAATCGCTTCTTGTAACATGGAAACAGACATCTCGGGTGGACCTGTTCTACCTTCGGCCATGTTGGCTCGGATGATGGATGCCCATTTACTAGATGGTTTCTGCAGCTCCGAGCGTAGGATATCGCCGATGCTGATGTGATGGATGTGGCGATGAGGATTCGATAACTGGGAGAGGAGCATACATTGGGTTCCCTTCCCGACACCAGGGGGTCCGAGGACGAAGATGATTTTTGGGGGTGCGGTCATTTTGATGCTGAGGAGTGTGAGCGCTGGGGAGATGGTAAGAGTAGGTGAGTTTGGTTTTCAGGCGAGATCTTCTGGATCTCTGAGAGGTAATTTGTATTTTCGTGTGAGGGTCGATGTCTGTATACTTTTGTTACTATTCCACAAGCATGTAGAGAGTTCTGCTGGAATAACTTCGTTACCGGTATATATATACCAAGAACAAATTTGTTGTTGCATTCTGAACACAGCGAATATAATCACATTAGTGGTCAAGGTATATACCATTCGGTGCCGATATCGGTCAATATTCGCTATCTATCTGGACAAGCCGAAAGGGCTTGAATGTGAAGTTGGAAAGTGAATGATAAGACGAATTAAAACCTTTCGATTTATGCCATTCAGAAGCTTCACATCTATCGCTCCACTAGAATGCTCATAAGCGAAGGGATGGATAGAAAAAACTCTTTCCCTTTGAAAGTTTCTTTCCAGAATCGAATCCAGTCACTCTGAAGAAGATCACAGGAATATGAGGACCAATTCATCAAGCTAAATATACAGAAGTGAAAGCAAGCCTTTTTCCGTCCTCGATAGGGCTGAGAGGAGAAACGATCGATGGGTTATTAGAGGACCCGGTGCGAGACAGGCTCTTAGCCGCCATGCCACCAGACGCTGGTATAATTTCCTTCTATCGCGTTTATGATTTTTGTCGGTACAATACGGGGCTGTTTAAGATTACGATGAAGAATGTATACAGGTTGTGGGGATAGGATAGGATTTGGGTGTTGGCATTGTTTCATTTGGACTAACGATTGTGGTCTGCGGATATTAGGGGTATGAGGTAAGCATCTAGTATGTTTTGAGCGATTTGTTGTATGTATCTTCTGTTTTGAGATAATTGGTATGAATGGTTACATTTTGAACAAAGGATATTAAGATTCATCAATGTCATTGTAACTTTTATTGCTTTGTTCTGAACATGATAAAGGGGCCATACATGCATTTTGTACTTTTAAAGGTTCGTTTATTTTCTATTCACGGGGGGTAATCACATGTCTATGATCACAGTAAAAATATTTAGTCTCCAAGGCTTTGTATAAAATTGTGTGAATATATTAATTAAGTGTTTAGTGTCCAGCGCCATTCATGGCTATTCTCCTTGATTCGTCGGCCATTAAACTGTATGATACATTCCCGTTGTTGGACTGACTAGAAAAATTGCAAGAACGAAGGTTGAGGCTGAAAGCAATGAAGTGATATCGCAGGACTTTCAAGTCAAACAAGAGCACTTACCTGGACCAGATGGACCAGAAATCAGCATCGAAGGAGAAGCGAAGATGAGGAGAACCAATATCCAGCGCGGTCCAGCCGCATGAATTTTCCTCTGCTCCTCGCCACTTATTCGCCTAGATATGTGTTAGATGTCCGGTAAATTCTCATCGTCTAATCCTTCATATTGTGCTTTTAGCTTTCTCTTCCTTTCTTTGTGTCTTTCTCTCTCCCGCTCCATGAGCTGCTCATGGAGTTGATCCAACACTCGTTCTTTCTGTCTTCTCTCTACCAGTCTGTCAGCTTGAGATAGTCTCTTTTTCCTCTCGTGACTGATTCGCGCAGTCTCCCTTTGCACCTCATCAAGATTGTCGACTAACTGATTTAACTGGTCAGCTTTAGTTTCTTGGGCCTTCCTCTCCAATAATCCTTGTGACTTACTCGCTGCTATACCTCCTTTCGTGAACGGTCGTCGGATTCCATCTATCCCCACGTGCGTCAGTGTAGATGTACTTCCGAGATCTTCTTTGATTCTGCAAGAGTCACACATGCGATCGAGGTGCTCGACTCCTTCTGGCTCCGAGGTGAGGAAGCAGCCGGCTTTCATATTTTCACTGGTTGCCCATGGGCAGGGTCGAGAAATTTTGCGTGGGCCCCAGTGATTGCAGGAGAAGACTACGCTGATACTTTGGCACATGCTTAGTGAGTTGAAAGTGTGATTGGAAGATACAATTGGCAGGGGATAACAGGGGAACGACATTATGGTACAAATCATATATATAACATTCTCTAAAAACTTGTTGCGTTGTTCAATACTTGAACTGGCTTGGTGTCTCTAGTTGCTTAGTGACTATACTATCGTGTGTATCAATATACAATGGGCAGGGTGAAATGGTCTCCAACAGCTCTCAAGTCATGTCAAGACTTGAGCATGATCCAATGTCTCCAATTGCCAACTAGGTCAATAAATCACCTTGTGGATACCCAAGAACAACGGATAAAGGAAAAGAAGGAGAATCTCAAGTAAGATCAACTCTTATTGTACAGGAGGCCAGAGATTCAGCAAAAGCTCTCTCGCTTAACGAATTCAACACAACAAGTAGAAAGATTTCTTTGTGTGTGAAAGAACAGGAGAACAATCCTTTGGTTCATTGTTGAACTTCGAAATTATTTATAGATTTCATGACTGAACTCATGGTTTTAAGCTAGGACCGTTTGCTAGTGTCAATTCCGTACATGCTTGTCTGAAGCATGTAAGTGATCCAGATGAGATCAAAGGCATAAGCCTACTCAGTGATTGAGGCGTGCCTTAGAATGAGTCTGTTTGCGCCACGAATTAGTAAATCGAACAATCCGAGCATATTGGCAGATGAAAGGTTGTATCATGCGAATTATCAGACAATGTTGAGAAGATTTTTTAATGCGGTTTTTTTAGTCATTGCATGTTCAAAACCATCAGGAATTGGCCCATTGGAAGAATATGCTTTTATGGCCCCGCGGTGTCATCACGAAACAGGGGACGAATCAACAAACAAATTATTTGTCGCACATACCTTTATCGGCGGAGACCATCCAATCTCCAGTCTAAGGTAGCATCGTCAAGCTTCTCGGGCTTGATCACCTCTCAGGTCTGAACCTTCCTCTCTTTTCCCTCATACCTTCCACCCTTTTCCTATCCTCCTCGAATCTCTTGACCAGCTCTCCAACCTCCTTCTTTCTCTTCTCTCGTCCCTGCCACCTATAAAATCCTGCGTCCTCCAATTCCTTTCTCCTCTTCTCCTCCTTCTCGGCCATCTCTCTTCTCTTTTCTTCCGCCGCCTCATTTCTTGCTGGGCCTGTCCTTCCTCCCCTCACTACTGTCACAAATCCATCCTCATCTGGCACATTCCTTAATCTCTTTCTTTCCCTCTCTCTCTCCTCTTCCTTGCTATTAAACTTCGTCATGAAAGCGTCTACACTCCTCTGCACTGCTAGTTTGTCAGGGAATCGTAACTCCTGCCTCATTGCATAACGTGCGCTACCCAAAGCGGGCACTTTGCCTTCAGCACCTGCACCCCAAACAGGGTGTTTTGATTCCTTTCCTGATTTGCAGGTTTTTCGTGCAGCTTTTAGAACGGATTCAACGCTTTTCTCATCTACCAATAATACCACAGCTGTCCTTCCCTTGATGCGCAATTGCCTATCCCATCCTTGTGGTAAACTCGTATCGATTTCAACTTCGCCTCCTCTCTTCCTTTTCTTGCTCTGCGAGGTATTCTCGATTTGTTTTTGTGCGACAACCTCTTCCTTTTCCCCATCGAATCGTACATCTTCGACTCGGCCAACACCTATCAATGATGCGAATATGCCTCGAATATGAATATCCGTGGAATCTATAGGTAGATTTGTTGCGAAGAGACTCCGCGAATCATTCTCGGACGGAATCTTTGGAGCATGCTGTCGCAAATATATGTGATGCGTCGTCGCAACGGGGTACGCGGGCGTGGGAGAAATGGCGATAGGAAGGATGGTATAGTTGTCACCAATGGTAGTTGGTGCTTTCGACATGTTGTAGTGTATCTCTAGATAATTTGCATATGTGTGACGAAAATTCCAGATTCTGCGCGTGAAATCAAATTGAAGTGGTTTATTCAATTGAGCTTGTCATTGGGGAACTTTTTTTGAAGCAAAAATATTTGGCAGGGGTTTCTGTCTTATCGGAGGACGCTAAGCTAAGCCCGAAGTTACGAGGTACCACAAACACCCGATCATTGACCATCCTCGAGCCATCAACTAATTATAAAGCAACGCCAGCACTCCTCCTTTCTCTAGTATGCAACTGGTAAATACATTGAAAGATGCCAGAATTTTTTCATTGAACATTTCCATAATATTAACGCCCACCCAAAGCAATGTGTTATCGAAGAAACAAGGTTATAAGTACGTGTATGAGATGAGGACTTTGGTAAAGAGGCAAATATATATCATTAGGCCTTTTCAGGGTCGTTGATACCGCCGGTTGTAATAATATATGTTGCTTCACGTTCCGGGCAATCTGATTTCTGCTGTTAGTACAAGTAGCTAGGATAGATCAAGGATAACTTACCAGGAGAATCTACAATCTTGGCAACACGTTCCTCTCCACGACCTTTTCTCAAGAGGATTCTGGTTGTCGATGCATGTGCAAGTATATGTCCTCCAGCAGGCTTACGCCCATCAGCTCCTGCAAAAAGGGCACTGGCACCTGGATCCGACATGACTTGATTGGTCTGTAAAGTGTCAGTTGAATCTCTGAGATGGAAAAGATAAACATATATACCATGAAGACAACCAGATTGAATTCTTCCGCCATTTGTGTTGCCTTACGCAGAAAGGCGTTGAGGGCACCTTGTCGTTCGGAAAGCTCACCACGTCCGATAAAGTCGCTACGATAGAGAGCCATAATGCTATCAATGATGAGGAGACGATATTCATCAGTTGCAAAATTTTGGGCAAGGCCCTCGAGCAATTCCTGCTGCATCTGATTATGGTCAGTAAAGGGTATAAACTGGATTGAAAGAACCACGAGGTATACCTCAGTGTTATGTGCACGAGCATAAACGATATTTTCGAGAGCTTGATCAGGGTCGACACCAAATCGCTCTGCAATTTCCGAAATTCTTTCTGGGCGGAATGTGCCTTCAGTATCTATCCAGTCAAGTCTTAGCAGATGTTCACCACAAATCTAAACCTCGCAAGCTATTGTTTTCCTACCAATATAGGCCACCTTTCCCTCGGCTCCGCCCATCTCCTTAGGAAGCTGGGCAATGACTGCCATTGTATGTGCTAATTGAGTCTTGCCACATCCTGCAAATTGTTAGCGAGAGAAATATCCTAAGGGTCTCAGAAATCTCACTGAACTCCCCGTATACCTCGCTGATACTCATAGTTTGGAATCCACTGAAAAAAGTTAGACTCCCCAGTTCAGGTCGGATTAAGAAGATTGGCTCACCCGTTTAAACAAGCATCCAACTGCTTGCTCCCAGTAGAAATTCTGATACACTTCTTTCGGAAGTGGCCATGCTCAGCGGCAGTGACGAATTGACCACCAGTGTTGGGGCCCTGTCTTCTGTCAGCATATGAGATAAAGTAATACGGAGCTTGATACTTACGGCGACTTTCTTTGCAGCTTCCTTGACTTTCTCAGCCTTGATGTCGGAGAAACCTTTGATTTTAACCAATTTCCGGATGGGCGTATTAATAAGAGTCTAATGCGAGGTCAGCTTCACGTCTTGAATCAGCCTCTTATGACTGGATGCAAGAATGTTCTTACTCCAACAGTATGAATGAGGTTAGATCTTAATTTTGCTATATCCGAGGCAGAGATACCTGCTTCAATTAGAACCCAAAACTACAGAAGATCAAGAGCACTTTGCGGATTACCATGGGCCTGAATCTCATCGATATCGATGATACTACTCTAAAGATATGTGTCAGTGAATCACCTACCTTTCGCATGAGACTAAAAACGACTTACCTCTTGCTCGTTCGCATCACCGCAAAGTGAAGCTGCGATGGCCATTTCGACAATCTATTACAATCGAGGCGGAGGCTTGAGATATTTGATGAAAGATCCGATGAAAAACTTCAAGTGAAGTTGAAAGTGAAGCTAGATATAATGATTCAGCAACTCCGTTTCAGATTGCTCCAAACCCTTCGTTTGCATGTCAAGATCATCATTTGGGAAGGACAACACTCACAGTTTCGAAGAACTCAAACTTCTGAACCAACACAAAGACCCGCAAGAGAAGAGATGTCAACTATCTGTATCTTAAACTTGAAAACAATTGAGGATTGGCACAAACGAAATTCAATCCGAAAATACAAGAATGTGTGCTTTGTTAGAAAAAAAGTTGAACGGATGAAAACCTCGAGATAATATTCAGATGTACAGATGCAGGATATCAAATATGAAAGTTCTTTGGAGTTTGGAAAACTTGAATTGAAGGTGAAGGTGAAAGTTGAGGGGAGCTCCAGGCAGGAGGCATTTGGCGCCAAGCTTAATCAAGCGAGAAGCTCTGTCTGTCTTGACTTCAATATATTTTTACTATGTGTTCAATCTCTCACATACGACCATAGACTGAAGAGAATTGGGCATCCCGTCCGCTCTGCCATACACAAGCTTCAGATCGGTGGATTAGTAGTTGGGTGGGTGACCACCA